>SJYC01069531.1:0-40907 GCA_006408675.1 Madoqua kirkii
TTTTTTTTTTTTTTTTTTTTAAATAATTTTCAAATTGCTAACTCATTTCTAAAAATGGAAAATGGGAGTTTTGATGTGAGATATAGAAGATATGAGATTGTTATGTAACAGTCTCCTATAATACGCTGGTTTTTTAAATTAACATTTCCCTTATCCTTGTGTTAAGGATAGCACATTTTTAGCTGACAAAAGATTATTACCGACATGTTAAAAGACTTGCCTAGAAGCATATGCGAGTGCAGTTAACCCCAAGCTTCCTGTCTTCCTCTCATTCTTACATGCAGAAAGCCACCGCTCTGAAACGAGATACTCTGATCCACCCCCAAAGCCGGAATTGTCCCACTAAACCACATATGAAACCTACTGCCTTTTCTCAAAATTTCAGCAGCTAGACCGCTCAGTGCTACACTTTAGCTCTGCCGTATAAATGTGTGACCCTGGGAGAGCCACTGGGTCTGTTTGGGCCATGTGTACTACTTCTGTGTGATGGGAGAGTATCAGCCTTGAATTCTCAGGGCTTTTGTGAGGGTAGAAAGAGGTGATTTCTGTAAAGTGTCTGGCAAACTGAAGTGCTCAACAAATTATTATTATTATTATTGTGATGATGTGGGAAACATCCATGAATATGCAGACATCTAAAATTTCAATTTATTTCTTGATTCTGAAAAAGCTGTCCATATGGACAACACAAGCTTCAAGTTACAGACATAAAAATCAGATATAAAAGTAAGCAATCTTTTCTGTATTTTCCTCTTGAGCCTAAGAGAAACCAACCAGAAAATTCCCAGTGAGCCACGGAAATCACCAAAATCTATAGTTAATCCATGTAGACCCTACTGTTATTAAAAAATATTTTGAGGGAAGATTTCTAACCATGGTATCTGTTTAGGCCACAAAAGTGTACTCTGGGCTAGACAAGGTTGCCAGTGCCAAAAGAAGACCTCAGCTAAGTGAATCAAACCAGGAAACGAGAGAGCAAGTTGGGGAGCAGAGACGAGGGTAGAGCTAGGCAGAGGAAAGGTATGTTTCAAATGTGGTTCAGTGGGACAATTCCGGCTTTGGGAGTGGATCAGGGTATCTTGTTTCAGAGAGGTGGGTTTCTGCATTTAAGAATGGGAGGAAGACAGGAAGCTTGGGGTTAACTGCACTCGCATATGTTTCTAGGCAAGTCTTTTAACATGTCCTAATAATCTTTTGTCAGCTAAAAATGTGCAATCCTTAACACAAAGATAAGGGAAATGTTAATTTAAAAAACCAGCGTAATACAGGAGATTGTTACATAACAATTATAGAATAAAACTGAAAAACATTATATGTAGTTAATATTTCCAGGATTTAAAAAACCACTACTTAAAAAAGTTTTATCATGTTGAGAGGTGTAAGATAATTTTAAGGGACGTGTTTGAAAGGTACCTGTCTAAGAATCAGATTTTCCAAAGTTAACAACGTTTTCAAAATAAAATCTAAGGACACAGCCTACAAACAAAATATAGTGAAATCTCAGTTTAGTCTCAGGTATCTAAATATTTCTATTCAGAATTAAGAATGAAACTCTGTTTTTCCATTTTAACTGGACTTGAAGAGTATCAAAAGCTTTTAAACTCTTTCTACTATCTTCTTCCAGGCTGGGTCATCCTCCAACTGCTTTCACACATCCCCAAACTCTTATTCCATGTTCCAGAGACTGAGGAAAGGCAGGGAAAGAAGAGTGGAGAAGGTGTCAGAGTGGGGAATGATGTACACAAGAATGAGACAGTCCCTTGTACACTGGAAACTACATGATATTGTTGAAAGAAACTGGAGAAGACACAGATAAATGGGAAGATACTCCACATTCATGGACTGGAAGAATTAACATAATTAAAATGTTCATATTACCTAAAGCAATCTGCAGATTCAATGCAATCCCTATCAAAATCCCAAGAATGTTTTTCACAGATATAGAGCAAAAATTTCTAAAGTTATATAGAACCACAAAAAACTCTGAATAGCCAAAGTAACCCTGATGGGGGTGGGGGGACAAAGGTGGAGGTATCACACTCCCTGATTTTAAACTATGTCACAAAGCCACAGTAATCAAAACAGCATAATATAGGCAGAAAAACCCATGCACATATGGATAATTAACTTAGATAAAGGAGCAAAGCACATACGGTGGGGAAAGACTAGTCTCTTCAATAAGTGGTGTTGGAAAAACTAGACTGTTCAGGCAAAAAAATGAAACGAGATCACTATCTTGTTGTTTAGTTGCTAAGTCATGTCCAGCTCTTTTGTGACCCCATGGACTGTAGCCTGTCAGTCCATGGGATTTGTCCATGGATTTTCCATGGGATTTTCCTCTGTCCATGGGATTTTCTAGGCAAGAATACTGGAGGGGGTTGTCATTTCCTTATCCAGAGGATATTGCCAACCCAGGGATCAAACCCATGTCTCTTGCATTGGCAGATGGATTTTTTACCACTGAGCCACCTGGGAAGCTTATTATCTTATACCATACACAAAAAAACAACTCAAAATAGATTAAAGACTTGAATGTAAAACCTGGAACCATAAAACTCCTAGAAGAATACATAGGCATTACACCTATGTTTGCCAGCATTGCTTAGATACTGGTCTTAGCAATATCTTTCTAGCTAAGGCTCCTCAAGCAAGAGAAACAAAAGCAAATTTTAAAAACTGGATTTTAAGAAGATTCTGGATGGCAAAGGAAACCATCAACAAAATGAACAGACAAGCTACAGAATGGAAGAAGATATTTGCAAATGATATATCCAATAGAGCAAATATATATACCCAAAATATATAAAGAGCTCATATAATTCAACAATAACAAAAAACAAACAACCCAATTAAAGACTGAGCAGAGGAGATGAATAGACACTTTTCCAAAGACATACAGGTGACCAATAGGTACATGGAAAGATGTTCAACATCACTAATTATTAGGGAAATGCAAATCAAAGCCACAAGGTTAAAACACTTCATGCTTATTAGACTGGCTATTATAAAAAATACTAGAAAATTAAAGTGTTGGTGAGATTATAGAGGAAAGAGAACTCTCACACACTATTGGTGGTAATGTAAGTTGATGTAGCCACCATGGAAGACAATATGGAGATTCCTCAAAAACTTAAGAATAGAACTACTGTAAAACACAGCAATTTCATTTCTCTGAGTATTTATCCAAAGAATATGAAACACTAATTTGAAAAGATATATGCACCCCTAGTTCAGTGTGGCATTATTTACTATAGCCACGATATGGAAACAACCAGAGTGTCCATCAATAAATGAATAAAGAAGATATGATATGAATATGTATATGAATATATGTATATTTTAAATATATATATTCACAATGAAATATAAGCCACAAAACAGAATGAAATCTTATCATTTGTCATGGACTTTGAGGGAACTACATTAAGTGCAATAAGTCATACAGAGGAAGACAAATACGGTATGATTTCCTTCATGCGTGGAATACAAAAAACTTATTAAAAACAGACAAAATAAATGAACAAGCCAAAACAAACA
This sequence comes from Madoqua kirkii, assembly GCA_006408675.1. Taxonomy (NCBI): domain Eukaryota; kingdom Metazoa; phylum Chordata; class Mammalia; order Artiodactyla; family Bovidae; genus Madoqua; species Madoqua kirkii. Next base: position 3,538 of record SJYC01069531.1, read on the forward strand.
CATAGATATAGAAGTGAGAGTAGTAGTTACTAGAAGGGGAGGGTTGGGGAAAGGGGGGCACAATGGGTTAAAGGGATAAACTATATGGTGGTGGTGGGTTGGGGTTTAGTTGCTTCAATTGTGTCTGACTCTTGTGACCCCATAAACTGTGGCTCACCAGGCGCCTCTGTCCATGGGATTCTCCAGGAAGTATACTGGGGTGGGTTGTCATTTCCTTCTCCAAGGGATCTTCTAGACCCAAGGACTGAACCCGTGTCTCCTGCAATGCAGGCTGATTCTTTACCATTGAGCCACCGGGGAAGCCCATGGTGATAGACAGAAACTAAATTTTGGTGGTGAGCACACTGTAGGGTACACAGAAGTAGAAACATAACGATGTATATATGAAAATCACATAGTATTATAAATCAGTGTTACCTCAATAAAAATAAATGAAAAAGTAATCCATACATTTTACCCGAAGAATGACAAAGAGAAATAAAAGCAAAATGAGACAGTCTCAAATCCTCATGGAGCTTCCCCTTTAAAGAGGGAAATGTGTAAGTAAATAAATATAAAAATATGTGGTAAGTCACACAACAAGGATATAGGAGTTGTAACAGAGGACACAATGTTTAAACTCAGAATGAAGGATCAATAAGCATTTGATGGGAAGAACAGAAAAGAAATTTCAAAAAGAAAAGTGCAGGCAACTGCATGTCCAAAATGCAGAGTGAGTCAGAGTTGGGTACCTTGCTGGTAGAAGTTGGGTCAACACTTCCTGCACATCTCCCTTATGCTGGGTGCTGCTGGGTTGAGCCATGGAAAAGGGCAGAGGGGCAGTTTCTGAAACTACGTCATTTCCATGTCAGGGCTGAGGAAGACAAGAACAGCAAGCAGGCTGGGGCCACTGTGGGCCTCTGGATGTATGGCTAAGAAGTTGGATTTTCTAGAAAAATGGCTCTCAAACTCTGGCATTCATAAGACATGGATGGGAACTTATTGGAGACAGATAAGCCTGGACCCATTCCCAGAGAGTCCTATTCAGCAGGTTCAGTTTAGGGCACAGGTGTCTGCAATTTAGGTAAGCTTTCCTAACATGGTTTCCTAGTTTGCCCAATAATCTCCAAAGCAAATCTGGGCACAATCTATCTTTAAAATATTTTGAGTACCTACTTCCTAACATATTTACAGTTATTGAAAATTATATATGAAAAGTTCATTTTGTTTCAAGAAGGGAGGTTATACAAACCCCAGTGGAGGAACCACACTGTTGGCTGTTTACTAATTACAGTATTCATATTTTAATGCTGTCTATCTGTGAAGGCTTTTGTTGAAGCAAGGCTACTAATTTTCATATTCCTTGATGTCAATCACTCACTTATGCAAATTAATCAGGATATGTTATAATTTAGTATTTTAATAAGTGTGTTTCAAATACACTATCCCTCAATTTGGATGCTGGTTAACACAGAAAAATTCTAAGTTTTAAAGGTGAGCAGATAATACTGTTTTAATAGGCAGGATCATTACCGGCAACACTGTGGCAATGGAAACATTTCCAAATAACTCTCAAAATGTTCTCTTCATGGCATTAATATCTTTCAAAATCTAGTTCCATACTCACTCATTTTACAATCACCTTTAAAAAATTACAGATTAAGTGTATCTATTATTTTTAAAGTATCTGGAAACTCACTACCAATGGCCACTTATCATCACAGAAAAGTCATAGATTTGGAACAATTTTTTTTTTAGGAAGCCCATGGTGATAGACAGAAACTAAATTTTGGTGGTGAGCACACTGTAGGGTACACAGAAGTAGAAACATAACGATGTATATATGAAAATCACATAGTATTATAAATCAGTGTTACCTCAATAAAAATAAATGAAAAAGTAATCCATACATTTTACCCGAAGAATGACAAAGAGAAATAAAAGCAAAATGAGACAGTCTCAAATCCTCATGGAGCTTCCCCTTTAAAGAGGGAAATGTGTAAGTAAATAAATATAAAAATATGTGGTAAGTCACACAACAAGGATATAGGAGTTGTAACAGAGGACACAATGTTTAAACTCAGAATGAAGGATCAATAAGCATTTGATGGGAAGAACAGAAAAGAAATTTCAAAAAGAAAAGTGCAGGCAACTGCATGTCCAAAATGCAGAGGTGAGTCAGAGTTGGGTACCTTGCTGGTAGAAGTTGGGTCAACACTTCCTGCACATCTCCCTTATGCTGGGTGCTGCTGGGTTGAGCCATGGAAAAGGGCAGAGGGGCAGTTTCTGAAACTACGTCATTTCCATGTCAGGGCTGAGGAAGACAAGAACAGCAAGCAGGCTGGGGCCACTGTGGGCCTCTGGATGTATGGCTAAGAAGTTGGATTTTCTAGAAAAATGGCTCTCAAACTCTGGCATTCATAAGACATGGATGGGAACTTATTGGAGACAGATAAGCCTGGACCCATTCCCAGAGAGTCCTATTCAGCAGGTTCAGTTTAGGGCACAGGTGTCTGCAATTTAGGTAAGCTTTCCTAACATGGTTTCCTAGTTTGCCCAATAATCTCCAAAGCAAATCTGGGCACAATCTATCTTTAAAATATTTTGAGTACCTACTTCCTAACATATTTACAGTTATTGAAAATTATATATGAAAAGTTCATTTTGTTTCAAGAAGGGAGGTTATACAAACCCCAGTGGAGGAACCACACTGTTGGCTGTTTACTAATTACAGTATTCATATTTTAATGCTGTCTATCTGTGAAGGCTTTTATTGAAGCAAGGCTACTAATTTTCATATTCCTTGATGTCAATCACTCACTTATGCAAATTAATCAGGATATGTTATAATTTAGTATTTTAATAAGTGTGTTTCAAATACACTATCCCTCAATTTGGATGCTGGTTAACACAGAAAAATTCTAAGTTTTAAAGGTGAGCAGATAATACTGTTTTAATAGGCAGGATCATTACCGGCAACACTGTGGCAATGGAAACATTTCCAAATAACTCTCAAAATGTTCTCTTCATGGCATTAATATCTTTCAAAATCTAGTTCCATACTCACTCATTTTACAATCACCTTTAAAAAATTACAGATTAAGTGTATCTATTATTTTTAAAGTATCTGGAAACTCACTACCAATGGCCACTTATCATCACAGAAAAGTCATAGATTTGGAACAATTTTTTTTTTTAAAGTATAACACTTATAGGTAATTTTGCATGTGATAAGCAGTGAGCCTTAGAGCAGGACCAAAGATTTTCATGGTCACCCTCCATCTCTTTAAGTACTGTAAAGAGTCTCATTTATAAATTGAATCAAACTGACAGTTTTCTATAGCACATTGTGTATGTCTGATTAGAACTTCTTTGCTATAGTAACTTGACTGTGAATAATTCCATGAGTGAATTTTATGTATAACCTCTCAGCTATAACCTTGCTGTGGAGCCATTTATTCCAAAGCAGTCTCTCCAACAGTGGTTATACCTCACAGTGTGGGGATAAATCATTGTTTTTATTAAACATATAATTGACTATTAGGATTGTGTCTTGCCTGATTTATATTTAAGGGTTTGTAGCAAGTACAATCTTGAAGAGATTGATTGGGCATAAAGTTCCAGATCAACTTATCTTCTCTTGTGTGCTGTGTGCTAAGTCGCTTCAGTCATGTCTGATCTGCGACCCCATGGACCTGGGTCGGGAAGATCCCCTGGAGGAGGGCATGGCCACCCATTCCAGTATTTTCCCCTGGAGAATCCCATGGGCAGAGCAGCCATAGGGTTGAAGAGTCGGACATGACTGAAGTGACAGGGCACGCACTCATGGATGACAGCCTGCCAGCCCCTCCTTCCATGGGGTTCCCGTGCAGGAATGCTGCAGTGGGTGACCATGTCCTCCTGCAGGGGGTATTCCCCACCAAGGACCAAACCTGCGTCTTTTATGTCTCCTGCACTGGTGGGCTGGCTCTTTACCCTAGTGCCACCTGGAAAGCCCTTATCTTTCCTTAGTCCTTTCCAAATATCTTCCAGCCAACAAGAAACCTGCTGCCCCTATTTTTCTTTTGTAGGAAATCTTTTTTCTTAGACTTTAGCAACTTTCTCTTACCAATGTTGGGCCATATCAAGATGTACATTTATATTGATTTATTTTGTTGGGATTTGAGATTTCTGAAGTTAAGGATTTTGTCCTCAACAATTAGGAAAAACTCTCAAGCATTATTTGTTTTATGTGGGATTTTTGCCTTATTTATAGACTTTTGTGTTTGTTTGTTTTTAGCAGCTTTATTCATAGCTGCCAAAACTTGGAAGCAACCAAGGTGGCCTTCAAGATATGAATGGGTACATCCAGACAATGGAGTATTCAGCATTAAGCCTAAGACTGCTAAAAAAAAAATCTATTAACTAAAACGAAACCATATTGCATTCTATCAATACATAGCTAGTAACAGTCACTTTCAGGTAAACCTCAAGTACAGAACACAGACATTCCCATCTGTACTTAAGGCATCAGGCCACACTGAGGATGGTGAGGACAGAGCATAGATATCATTGGGATGTGAGTCACTTTAACTGTGGGCTCTCCACCATTTATTCTTCCCCCCCTGATTATTGGTAAGTAGACTGAATCAGTAATCAAAAACTTCTCAAAAAGCAAAACTCCAAGACCAGACGGCTCCAGTGGTAAATTCTAACATTTTAAAAAATTGAGGCAAAAGCAGTATATAGCGTTTCGTTACAGATGTACAGGGCTTTCCAGATGGCACAGTGGTAAAGAGTCCTCCTGCCAATGCAGGAGACGCAGGTTTGATCCCTGGGTCAGGAAGATTCCCCTGGAGAAGGAAATGGCAAGTCCTCCACCAGTATTCTTGCCTGGAAAATTCCATGGACAGCAAAGCTTATCAGACTGCAGTCCATGGGGTCCCAAAGAATCAAGCTCAACTGAACAACAGCGATTGAGCACACACACACACACACACACACACACACACACACACACAAACACACACACACACACCACTACAGATACACAACAGTAATTTGATAGTTCAGTTCAATTCAGTCGCTCAGTTGTGTCCAACTCTTTGCGACCCCATGAATCGCAGCAAGCCAGACCTCCCTGTTTATCACCATCTCTCGGAGTTCACTCAGACTCACGTCCATCGAGTCCGTGATGCCATCCAGCCATCTCATCCTCTGTTGTCCCCTTCTCCTCCTGCCCCCAATCCCTCCCAGCATCAGAATCTTTTCCAATGAGTCAACACTTCACATAAGGTGGCCAAAGGACTGGAGTTTCAGCTTTAGCATCATTCCTTCCAAAGAAATCCCAGGGCTGATCTCCTTCAGAATGGACTGGTTGGATCTCCTTGTGGTCCAAGGGACTCTCAAGAGTCTTCTCCAACACCACAGTTCAAAAGCGTCAATTCTTCGGCACTCAGCCTTCTTCACAGTCCAACTCTCATATCCATACATGACCACAGGGAAAACCATAGCCTTGACTAGACGGACTTTAGTCAGCAAAGTGATGTCTCTGCTTTTGAATACACTATTGATACTATAAAAATATAGTTACCATGATTACCATAAAATTACCCCTATCACCCATTTCCCCACTTCACACTCCTTCCCCTCTCGTAATCACTTATTCTGTTTTAAGACATGACCCATTTAAAAGCAATGATTGTTGATGTATCCAAACCAGGTTTCTTCCTCCTCCCCATTGTGATTAATCTTTTCATAATCTTCTTATTCCTCTGAACACATCCAGGGCATAACATATTATCTTCCAGGTCATGAGGAGAGAGGTCATCCTCCTGGGGTGTTGGGAACCCAGGTCTGACCTGCTTGGAACTGCAGGTGAAAGATCTCCTTCAGAATGGACTGGTTGGATCTCCTTGTGGTCCAAGGGACTCTCAAGAGTCTTCTCCAACACCACAGTTCAAAAGCGTCAATTCTTCGGCACTCAGCCTTCTTCACAGTCCAACTCTCATATCCATACATGACCACAGGGAAAACCATAGCCTTGACTAGACGGACTTTAGTCAGCAAAGTGATGTCTCTGCTTTTGAATACACTATTGATACTATAAAAATATAGTTACCATGATTACCATAAAATTACCCCTATCACCCATTTCCCCACTTCACACTCCTTCCCCTCTCGTAATCACTTATTCTGTTTTAAGACATGACCCATTTAAAAGCAATGATTGTTGATGTATCCAAACCAGGTTTCTTCCTCCTCCCCATTGTGATTAATCTTTTCATAATCTTCTTATTCCTCTGAACACATCCAGGGCATAACATATTATCTTCCAGGTCATGAGGAGAGAGGTCATCCTCCTGGGGTGTTGGGAACCCAGGTCTGACCTGCTTGGAACTGCAGGTGAACCCAACATTCTGTGTCTGCCAAGAGGGTCTGCCGTGGACCACAAAACACTGGATGCTTGAGGCTTGGGGCAGAAAGGACTGAGAGGTAAGAAGGGCACATGAATTCACAGCCTTCGGCTGAACAGCCCTTGCAGCAATTCTTGCAGCATGGCTACCGGAGCTGACGTCACCACATCAACCATGTTAGTCCTTTCCTCGCTCTCACTCATCTTTCTTTTCTGTATACGTCTCCTCTTGGTCATCATGTTGTATTTCCTTGAACATGAGTGCATTCGGGCCTCCCATGATGATTTAGGAATATACTGATCTTTTTCAGGATAAGCATGTTCTTGGAGTCTCCGAGAAACTTCTATTTTCTGGCCATTGGTACTCAAGTTGTTGGCACCAGTACCACAGTGTTCCGACTCACGTTGTTAATTGGAGGCAACGTGGTCGGCAAGGGACAAACTGATCTCTTAAAGCTAGAGCTTGGGCTAGAGCTCGGACAAGCTTCCTCAAGCTCATTTGTTTGAGGAGGAGGAACTTGATCATTTGTATTCAGCGCCTCCTCTTTGACTTCTGAAGTTGAGGAAACACCTGGTTCCACTTGATGGTCTTCAACAATTTCCTCATTAACTGGATACAATGTAAGAATCATATTTTCTTCATCTAATGGGCCTTCAAAAAAAATTCTTCCTGTAATTTGTGTATGCTGTGTCAAGGAATGCTCAGAGAAAGGCAGAGCCACAATGTTCCGTCTCTGCAGTTCAATCCTCTTAACCCGAGGGTTTCTCATTTGTTGACTTTTTATTTATTTGGCTGTGCATGGGCTTCAGTAGTTGTGGCTCACGGGCTTAGTTGCTCTGCAGCATGTGGAATCTTCCCAGATAAGGGATCAAAACTGTGTCTCCTGCATTGGCAAGCAGATTCTTATCCACTGTACCATCAGGCAAGTCCAGGAGTATCCTCTTTTGAATGCTTGCTTCTCCACCCTTTTCTCCTTCTTAAACTCCTAGTTGAACCCTCTTATTCTACCTATATCATATTTTCCACTTTTATCTTTCTAAGCCTCTCCTTAACTTTTTTTTTATTTTTGGCCATGCTGTGTGGCTTGTGAGATCTTAGTTCCCTGACCAGGGAACAAACCTGGGCCCTTGGCAGTGAAATCTGAATCCTAAACATGGGATTGACAGGGGCTTCCCTTTAGCTGTGTTTTAAACTTGATGTTTAACACATATATTCGATTTTCAATTTCTGTGACTATGTTTTTCTTTTCTAGAGTTTCTAGTATTACCTTTCATTAAAATGTTTACCTTTCAGTATATTTAATGATATCTTAACATACTCACTTTATGGTTTCTTCAGATTGTTCTACTACCTAATCCTCTTATTTATTGGGCCTACTGACCTTTCTTCATGGTAGTTCATGACCTCACAGGGTTAGCAATTTTTATTGGGAAGGTTTTTATTTGTTTGTTTATTTGATGGGGTTTACTTTCTCTGTAGCTCTCTAGGTATTTTTGCAATTACATTTGCCAGGGTTTCATTGCTTTTGTGGTTTTGGACCAGTATGTTTTATTTTTCAGAATTCTTTTTATCATATAAGACATTTAAATTTAGATCTACGTCTGTGTGTGGCACAGACCATGGCTCTTATTTTTCAAAGGACATTGCATTTCGCCACACAGAACTCCATGCAAAGATGAAGTTCTTACTCTTCCTTCCACTGATGGGCAGTTTTTCTATTCCTGGTTAAGCAGAGAAGGCAGCTCTTAAAAGTTTCTGCCTTTAGGCAGTGGCTTCAGTCCTGGCTCACTGCCTCATAGGAGGCAACCCCACCTTAACTTTTGTACAGGGATTACAATCCCAGCCCTGAGCCATGAGAATTGATGTCTATAGCCTAATCTCCCTGTGCAACTGAGCCTTCATTTATATTGTGTGTGTGCGCTATGTCACTTCAGTTGTATCTGACTCTTTGTGACTCTATGAACTGTAGCCCACCAAGCTCCTCTGTCCTTGGCACTCTCCAGTCAAGAATTCTGGAGTGGGTTGCCATGCCCTCCTCCAGGGGATCTTCCTGACCCAGGGATCAAACCGTCTCCTGTGTCTCCTGCATTGGCAGGAGGGTTCTTTACCACTGAGTTACCTGGGAAGCCCTTCATCTGTATTAGGGAAAGGGAGGGAAAACCACTAGACCATTCAGGTATGGTGGTGGTTTAGTTGGTAAGCCATGTCTGGCTCTTGCAACCCCATGGACTGTAGCCCGTCAGGCTCCTCTGTCCATGGGATTTTCCAGGCAAGAATACTGGAGTGGATTGCCATTTCCTTCTCCAGCACCTGCATTGCTGCTGCTACTGCTGCTAAGTTGCTTCAGTAGTGTCTGACTCTATGCAAACAGACGGCAGCCCATTGGGCTCCGCCATCCCTGGGATTCTCCAGGCAAGAACACTGGAGTGGGTTGTCATTTCCTTCTCCAGCATCTGTATTAGGTTGGTGCAAATGTAATTGCTGGTTTGGACAGTGAATTTTAAGTTATTTTAACTAGGCCCAAACACATCTTTATTAATCAAAATAGGAACCATTACAATCAACACATTTTTGCCAACAAGAAATAAGTTTGTTTTTTTCCTGTAATGTAAAAACTCTGTGCGTCGAAATTTGACAAACTCTTGGAAAGCATTTTCTGCCTCCTGCTGGTTGTGGAAGCATTTTCCCTGCAAAAAGTTGTTGAGATGCTTGAAGAAGTGGTAGTCCAAGGCTGGCAAGAGGTCAGGTGAATATGATGGATGAGGCAAAACTTTGTACGTAGCCCAATTTGTTCAAGTTTTGGAGCTTTGGTTGTGTGACATGCAATGCGGTTAGGTGTAAAGGACTGGGCCCTTTCTGCTGACCAATGCCAGCTACAGGTGTTGCAGTTTTTGGTGCATCTCATTGATTTGCTGAGCACACTTCTTAGATGTAATGATTTCACTGGGATCCAGAAAGCTGTAGTGGATCAGACAGCAGCAGATCACCAAAGAGTGATCATGACATTCTTTTGGTGCAAGTTTGGCTTTGGGAAATTCTTTGGAGCATCTTCTTGGTCCAACCACTGAGCTAGTTGTTATGGGTCATCATATAAAATCCACTTTTTTCCTGCACATCACAATCCAATCGAGAAATGGTTGGTTGTTGTTGTATAGGATAAGAGAAGATGCTTCAAAATGATTATTATTTTTTGATTTTTGGTCAGCTCATGAGGCACCTATCTATCAATTCAAGCCTTTACACCTTTCCAATTTGTTTCAAATGCTAAACGATTGTAGAATGGTTGATGCTGAGTTCTTCCACAAATTCTCATGCAGTTGTAAGAGGATCAGCTTTGATGATTGCTCTCAATTGGCTATTTCAACTTTGGATGGCCAGCCACTGCGCTCCTCATCTTCAAGTCTCTCATCTCCTTTGCAACACTCTTGAACTGCCACTGTACGTTCATTAGCAGTTCCTGAACCAAATGCATTATTGCAGATTTTATGAAACATTTCTGCTGCTTTATGACCCCTTCTGAACTCAAATCAGAAAACTGCTTGAACTGATTTTTTGTCTAATATCATTTCCATAGTTTACATTTCTAAAATGAGTGTAAAATACACAGCAAGTGATGTCATTAGCAAAAAAAAAATAAAGTGAGAAATATGCATTAAAATGATATATAACATAACCACATTTAAGAATGTATTCCAATATCAAATGGCAAAATTCAACAATACAAAACCACATTTACTTTTGCACCAACCTAATAGAACTGGTTCCTTCTTCATTCCCTACAAGCTGAGGAAGTCTCACTTATGACTGCCCAGTCTCACTTCAAGATCAGTTTTGTATAGGCAAGCAAGATTGAGATTTGCATCAGATCATATACCACATTGCTAGGACGAGAAGTCCATTATTTACATGTGGGTTCAATAGATGTAGTTTTGGAGAAGGCAATGGCAACCCACTCCAGTACTCTTGCCTGGAAAATCCCAAGGGCAGAGGAGCCTGGTAGGCTGCAGTCCATGGGGTCGCTAAGAGTCGGGCGACTTCACTTTCACCTTTCACTTTCATGCATTGGAGAAGGAAATGGCAACCCACTCCAGTGTTCTTGCCTGGAGAATCCCAGGGACAGGGGAGCCTGGTGGGCTGCCGTATACGGGGTTGCACAGAGTCGAGCATGACTGAAGTAACTTAGCAGTAGCAGCAGCAGGAAAGAAAAAGGAGCTTCACTGTCAAAGAAAAAAATTTAAAACCAAAGGGCTAGTTCAGTGCTCTTCTGTTGAGGACAGGAGGCCCAGAGAAAAGAATGGCCTATAAGGGTCACATACCCACCAACAGCAGAGGTACACCCTCCAACTTCCTTCCTTCTTTCTCTTCTCTTTTTCTGTGTCCTCAGCTCCACTCTCCCCCTTCCCTTCCTCCTATATTTTTTTTCTCCCAGAAACAATATTATATATTATATTCAATGCATTGAGAACTTTGGTAGACAAAGTGTCCACTGGCCAAATATGAGGATAACTTTGTGAGTTTTAGCATAAAAGTCACTTTAAAGTGATACAGATGTGGGGCTTACTTACAGAATATCATCTTTTTAGGATTTATCATTTTATAGGAAGAATACTGTCATCATTTGGTCTGTGAAGAGCTCAGTTTGCTCTACACAGATTTTAATTTGCAACCAAATTTCTCTCAAGAACAATTAATAATTTATAAAGAGAGATTTATGGATTCAAATTGTTATTTTTTTTCCTATAATTTTGACTGTAATGATACATGGTTACAACTATTTATGCCACAGAAGTTAAATCAATGACCCAATTGTTTGGACCATCTGCTAAGATCACATTAAAAAAGAACCCTGCAGAAACCCAGTGACAAATACTGTTACCTTTGGACTCATTTCTCATTTATATCTGATTCATTGTTCATTCTTTCCAAGTTTTTCTTTGAATCGTGGTAACAAAAGCAACCAGTTTTCTTTTCAAGCCAACTAAGTGAAGTGTCAGTTTGTTAAGAAAAGTCAACAAACCATAAAGTAACTGATAGAACTTCAAAGGAACCTTACTCCTTTCATCCTAACCCACCTTGGCACCATCACAAATGTGGCAGTCCTTCATGAAGAAAGTAAAAAATTTCTCTTCCTTTTAATAGTTTCAGAGTGATCTGAGGTGACGGGGGTGGGGTGGGGTGGGAGTTGGTTATCAGAAATACTTTAACAGCTGAAGGTAGATAAACTAAGGTGTGTGTATGTGTGTGTTAGTCACTCAGTCATGTCTGACTCTGCGACCTCATGGATTGTAGCCTATCAGACTCCCCTGTCCATGGAATTCTCCAGGCAAGAATACTGCAGTGGGTAGTCACTCCCTTCTCCAGGGGATTTTCCTGACCCAGGCATCGCACCCACATCTCCTGCATTGCAGGCAGATTCTTTACTCTCTGAGCACCAGGGACGCCAACTCTCTGTAAGTCTGGGATCAAAGCTCTAGAGACCACCATAAAAGGGCCTTCAAATGGTATGAGAGGCCTGAGCAGGTGGACCGTGAAAGTCTGGCATACGTGTTCATGACCACCAATACTGACCATATTTATGCCAGCATTTCATGAGCCAGGAACCATGTTTAGTGCTTCATATGCATCATTTAATTTAATATTCCCAACATGCCCAAGAGGAGGTATATCCCCACTTCACAGGTCAGAAAACTGAGGCTCAGAGACATGATGACAGTGCCTGAGCTCATCCCGCTGCTGTGCGCATGGAGCTAGGACTCATCCACTATCTGTCTGATGCCAAAGCTTGTGCTCTTACCTTTGAACCATGAACCTGCCTAATGGATGTTCAGTTTAAACTCCTACATTCTTTACCTGCAAGGTTTTGCTATGAGTAACTTCTTTCCTCTTCAAGGGTGACTTACCTAAATAATCTGAGATTATCAGCAAGTTTAGGGATATCAGTAATGTCCTCCTGAGGAAAAGCAGATAACATTTGACAAGCAATAATTAGACAAGTGGTGCTGGTACTCTGTCCCACACTGTAGCCACCTGCCACATGGAACTATTTACATAAGAATTAATTAAAATTAAATAAAATAAAAAATTCACTTCCTCAGTCATACTAGCTACATTTCCAGTAGTTACCTCAGAGGTAGGGTGGGAGAGGGGTGGGACTGAGATTAGGCACCTATGGGGATCCTGGGGGTAACTGGGGGTAACTGTTTCTTGATTTGGGTGGTAACTTGGCTGATAATTTAATACTGATTTGTTAAGCTGTACATTTTTATATTTTTTTCACTTTCTGTATCATATATTACACAAATGAAAAAAGATTTTAAAAAACTGACCATATACTATCATTCAAGTTAAAAATCTGAGTTAGAAAATACTACTTTTATGTCCAAACAAAATATTTCATAATTTTTACATCAGAGTGTATAAGAGTAGCTATATCTAGTTTACTGATATATAGAATCCTACAGATTCTCAGAAGGAATCTGGTTCAAAGTTCATTCTATGGTATAGGTTGGTGCCTATTTTCAAACTGAAAAGACTATTGTGTGGCATCACATAAAAATATTGAGGGCGTTGAGAGGGAATTTTCCATTTGTTCTAAGAAGGATGACTTTTCCACTGTTAAGTATTTAGTGGAGGAAGTAAACAAAAGAGAAATCCAGTTTCGTGGGGCCCAGGTCTCATAAATGTGGTTCAGGGCCTGGATCTCTTCAGAATCTGAGAATTTCCTTTGTATAAGGTAGTTGATTTTACATTATACAAATTTCCTATTTTAAGGAATTTAATCATAAGAGAACACACATTAAATACAATACAATGCCTCATTACATCTATTATTATTTACACCAAATTACAATGAATCTACCTCTCTGATTCAATGTGATTAAACTAATGATTGAAGAAGTTAAACAAAAGGGTGACTCCCAACAAATGAATCAAACAAGGCAGGGCACTGCAATTATATAGCTGACAGTTCAGCCACACTTGCTGGATAAGAAGCAGGAGTGTTATTACGTTATGTTTTACTGGAGAGTTTTTCTTATTTCTTAAAGTCTAAAGGGTTCAGGAACTTTTTACAGTGTACGGTCTTGCCCAGAGAAATGCATGACTATGTCAACAGATCACATGGTCTTGTATCTGTGAAGCAGTCTCCCTACTTTCACAGCTACCACATTCTTCTAGACTGCAGTTAAAGGGCCAGTTTCATGTTCCAGTCTAGTGAAATGGAGACCGGAGCGGTCTTTCCTCATACCAAGCCAGCTTATCTTTAAGAAGAAATATAATACAAAAGAATTGTCATTGGGAGTGATAAAAATACCTTATGGTTACTTACAGAGCTGATCTGAGAAAAGCTAGTCAAGTTTAAGTTTGTCTGAGGAAGAGAGTAAATACTCTCTTCCTTCAAAATCGGACAAAATATTCCCTTATTTATAACAAAAAAGCTCATTTATATTTGTCAATCAGAGCAAAGCCACAATTCTGAGTTATCAGAAACATTCATACCAAAGTGTTGTCTGCTTTTCCGCCTTCTAGGGTCACTTCCAAATTAGAAAGTGCTGCTTCTACTTCGTCTACCTCAGACTCATTTGTAAAATCCTGTATTTCAGTGGACAATGACAGTTTGCTAATGTGATACTACAACAGAAACAGAGAGTTTAGGATTATTAGATACACAAATGAAGACAGAAAATACTGAACATCTCATGGAAGGAGAGCTCCAGGGTATGCAGGGAAAATGACATTTTAATGTAAATTATTTTGAGATTTATGGTTAGTCATGTTCCAACTCAGTTCTTCTCCATCACTGGTTGACCTTATAGTGTGGAAGCAATGAGGATAGCAAGACTGATGCTTTATAAGATGTATGCATGGGTTGGTTATGAGGAATAATTTAAATTTATTACAGTAATTTTCAACTCCTTTTCAAAGAAAAAATCAGTAGAAAGAAAATGAAACTATAAGGAGAAAAAATTTTCTTTGTTTCCTTCCAGAGAAAGGTACCGACATTCCCATACCTGTAGTGCTGCAAAGATCAACATTTCTTCCTCTGTGCAGTCAATTTCTTCTAAGAGAATGGCCCACCTGGCTTGTTCATAGAGTTGGTTTATTCGGACAGCATCATACTAGAGAGAAGAACAGGCATATGCATATGTGTGTGTGATGGGGCATATTTACATCCCATGATACAAAAGTTCTAGAATAACTGAGGTCAATTCTTGTTAATCAGATGCAATGCATTTTAGTTCAGGTAACTGAAAGAAATCCCCTAACTTTCCACTACTCCAGTTCATTTTACTTCTGAATTAAGAACTTTCTTTCTCAAAATATTTCCCAGAGTTTCTTCAAGAGGCCAAACTGGCCCATCTTAGTTAGACTCCATTATTTTCCCTTTCTTATCATACTTTTGTGGGTGGGAAATACAGCTAATGGAATGGTTTATGTGTTAAATAAAATAAGGAGAAGGGGTCCCCAGGCTGATCTGTAGACTCTGTGTAATTCTAAGCAGAATCTTAACCCCCCACCTTCTGTATTTCAGTGGACAAGGACAAAGGTTTTTAGTGGAACTTCATGCAAGCTGTTCAAGTTGGGCTGGAAAAGACAATGTTCAAATATCTCCAAGAACATTTTGAAAAACAGCAATGTTGGGAAGGTACTTTTCCTCTCAGTTATTGAAACATAAAGTGGCAGCAACTAAAACTGTGTGTTATTGCTGTGGCAACGGACAAAATGTCAATAAAGCAATATCTAGCAATAGACCTAATGGAGGTATGTAATTTAATATAAAATAAAATGGCATTTTATAAGCAAGAGAAGCTTTCTTTCAACACTATAATACTGTTAAAAATGCCTAGCCATTTGGAAAATAAGATTGAAAATCACAAGCCTTATACATCCAAAGTATACAGATAGATTAAAGAATCCAAGCATGCAAAACCACAATGTGATACCACTTCACATCCACTAGGATCAATCTAACCTAAAAGACAGATAATAACAAATGTTGCTAAGAATATGGAGATATTGGAACCCTTATGCATTGCTTGTGGAATGTAAAATGGTGCAGCCTCCATAAGAAACAGTTTGGCAGTTCATCAAAAAGTTGAACAAAAAGTAAGATCCAGCAATTCCACTCATAAATATATACTGAAAAAGAATGAAAACAGGGACTTGAATGGATACTTGTACTGCAATGTTCACAGTAGCATTATTCACAATAGCCCAAAAGTAGAAACAACCAAAATATCTATCAACTGATGAATGAATAACAAAAAGAAGTATATACATACAAGGAGTATTATTAAGCCTTAAGGACAGGAATTCTGATACAAGTTATAACATATATGCATCTTGAAGACATTACACTCAGTGAAAACAGACAGACACAGAAAGACAACTATTGTATGACTCCACTTATATGATGGAGTGCTGAGAATAGACAAATTCATACAGATAGGAAGTAGAATAGAGTTTACTAGCTGCTGGAGGAAGGAGAAAATGGGGAGTTTTGTTTAATGTGTATAGAATTTCTGTACAGGATGATGACACAGTTCTGGAAATGTGGTGATAGTTGCACAACACTGTGACTATACTTCTTGCCACTGAACTGTAGACCTAAAAATGATTAAAATGGCAAATGTTATATTTTGTATATTTTAGCACAATTTAAAAAAGTCAAAGGAAAAAAACCCCAGATGTGTACATGAATGGTCACAGCAGCATTAGTCATAATAACCAAAAAATAGAAATAATTCAGATGTCCATGATAAAATGTGGCATATACATATGGCAGTAAAAAGAAATAAAATATTGATACATGCTGCAATACAGATGGACCCTGAAAATATGCTAAAGGAAAGAAACTGTCACAAAGTACCATGTATTTTGTATACTGTATAATTCCATTTACATGAAATGTCCAGAACAGGCCAATCCACAGAGGTAGAGAGTAGACTGATGGTTGTTAAGGACTGGGAGAATTGGAGGGAAATGGGAAGAGACTCTTCATGGGTGATAAGGTTTTTGATGCGATGATGAAAATGCTCTGAAATTACATAGTAGTAATGGTCCCACAACTCTGAATATACTAAAAACCACTGACTTGTACATTTTAAATGAATGAAATGTTGGTATGTGAAATGGATGGTATATGATTTTATATCTAAAGGCATATGGTATATGATTTTATATCTAAAGGCATATTATATTTAAGAATCTAAAGATAACAATCAAAACTATTAGAAGGAAACGCAATAGAAAACTTTGTTATCTTTCAGAGAGGAAGCCCTTTCTAAGCAAGACAGGAAGCCTTTAGTTTATGATGCATAAGGCTGACTTTACAATCATTTTAAAATCATTTAAATATTTTTAATGGTGAAAAATACCCTAGAGAAGATTATATGTTAAGACAAGATATAGATTGAAAGAAAATATTTGTAATAAGTGCTCCTATAAATCATTATGAAAAATATAAAGAATTCAATAAAAAATGGGGCAAATATATATAAACAGGCAATTCACAGATGAAACCAAAATGGCCACATAAACACTGGAAAATATGCTTGACCTCACTAATAATCAGAAATTAAAACTAAAACCAGATGACATAATTTCTATTTTCCTATCAGATTTATCTAGGTTGTAAGTACTGATAATGTGTGGTGTTGGTGAGGATGTAGTATAAACTGGCACTTACACATATGTCAGTAGGAAGCACTCTGGCAGGATCTTTAAATGTCTTTTTGCCCTTTCCTGAGCATGTCCATGGTTACTATTCTAAAGAGATACAAAGCATTCATCAAAGATAAGCAGCCCACAGGTCCTGATAAACTATGGTTTAGCCTTTTCTTTGATTATTTTGTAGTAGTTAAAAAAAGTGAGTCAGACACATATATATGCTGACATGAAAATATGGCTGATATAAAGTAAAAAGAAGCAAGCTTCAAAGCAAATACATGTTTATAAATGTAAGTGAAAAAAATCTGCAAGGATGGTTAATCATTAAGCTGTTAACCATGGCTACCTCTTGGGAGAAAGATCATGATAAAGGATTACTTTCCATTTTTACTGTAACTACTTCCTTTTTATCTTTGATTTTTAAAAATTCTTTTAAAAAATACATATGAAATTTACCATCTTAACCATTGTTAAGTATACACAGTGGCATTAAGTACACTCGCATTGACCACCATCTGACTCCAGAACTTGTTTCATCTTGCAAAACTGGAATTCTGTTCCAATTAAACAGTAACTCCTTTGTTTGATCTTCTTTTTTCCCTTCATATTGAGTTTATACTGTATCCTTTAAAAAAGATAAAAATGTGGAAGAAAACATGGTGGAGAAACAGAAAGACATTTAGTGTATGTGAACAAGTCTATCGTTGGTTGGTTAGCATGAGTCCGCATTTCCTCTTGTATTAACTTTCTGCACAGGGGACTGTGACCTGCCCGCAGGCTTCCTCCTTCTTACTGCTTT
This sequence comes from Madoqua kirkii, assembly GCA_006408675.1. Lineage (NCBI taxonomy): Eukaryota > Metazoa > Chordata > Mammalia > Artiodactyla > Bovidae > Madoqua > Madoqua kirkii. The sequence continues at coordinate 21,379 of SJYC01069531.1, forward strand.
TAAAACTGCTTGGAAAGGAGGGCAAATGCAGATCCAAGTGTGTGGTTTTCAGGAGGCTGGAATAATAACAATCTCAAGGAAGTCTGTCCTTGTTTTCTTCACTTTGCCAGGTGTCATGGAAACCCTCAGCGTTTGCCCCAGAATCCTCCAAAAACAAACTGAAATATGACACACAGGGAAACACTCATGGCAGCATTATTCATAACAGCTCCAAACCAGAAACACTCGAATGTCACTCAAATTGAAGGTAAATAAACAAGATGTATCCGCATGTATCCATCCACACGATGGGACACCACTCAGGCAAAAACACAGATACACATCGAAGTCATCATGCTGAGTGAAAGAATCCAGACAAAAGCTACACACTGTATGATTCCATACGTGAAATTTCTAGAAAAGGCAAAACTCAAGACAGGAAGTAGATCAGGTGCAGGCTGGGGCTGGGGACAGAGACTGACCACAAATGGGTATGACCGGAAACGTTTTTGCGTGATGCAAGTGTTTTAAAATGAGATTGTGGTGATGGCTACATGACTAGGTAAATTTACTAAAAATTACACTGTATACTTACAATGGGTGAATTTTATGGCATTTCAATTATACTACCATCCAAAGACATGAAAACTAAAAAATCCACACATACACACAGTGCACACCAAAAAACCAGGCAACCAACTCCCAACCATCTCCCCACAAAAGGGCCCTGCCCTTAATTCAAGCTGACACACACAATTTAAATACTATGTGCAGTTGCTGAAATCTGAATTGGGCTCATAAACCGTCATTTGTCATACACATATTTATATGTATCTGTATGCATCTATGTATCTATTGGTCTATCACTCCTTCTCTGTCTGCTTAGTGAAAGTAAATTAAATCACCCAAGAAGGCTTAGCTCTCAGATGCAGTCAATATAGATTTAAAAAATTGAATTAGCGCTTGCACACCTTAAACTACTTATCTCCTTTCCATTCCCAAGTCTGGTAAAACAATTCTTTGAAAGTACTGGTTAATCAGAGTTGCCTACTTTTCCAGACTGACATCAGGAGAACAGGCTGGGTCAGGCCTGGCTCTTCCTGAGGAACCCCAGATCATCTGCTGCAACCAGAGAACTCTGGACTGTCCTTTTTGGACTGTTTGCATTCCCATGAGCACAGGGTTCTGGGTCTTTTGCAGGTTCATTTGCTAACAGGGGCCCCAAAAGGTTTTCCCTGAGAACTCTTTCAGGGGTTCCAGCGACTCAGAAACATGTTTTTCCCTGGTGGGGACTGGCTACTGCTGCCCTCTCCTTGGCCCTTGATTTCCTTTGTCTCCTGGCTAATTGAAAATAGAAATCACCAAAACACGTGGCCTCTGCCACCTCCACTGCTCAAATCCCTGTTTTTCCCCATCTAGTCAGTTCAATAAACCTCTCTCTCCTTTCACCAATCAACAATATGAAAAAATAATAAAGCCTACCTCCCATAGTTTTCATGTTCTCCGGAGAAGATGACTATTTGATCTAATCATTCAAGATTCTCCGTTAGTTGAGTAGCAACTTTTAGTATCTTTCAAGCCTCTTACTAAAACTGATGAACCTTTTCTGGAGAAGGAAATGACAACCCATTCCAGTATTTTTGCCTGGGAAATCCCATGGATAGAGGAATCTGGTGGGCCATAGTCCATGGGGTTGCAAAAGAGTTGGACACAACTTAGTGACTATAAAACAACAAACCCTGTAAGACACCATCCTGCAGGTTGTTGTTTTCTTCTTTGCTATACAGCAGGCATTCCTTTTTTTGTGGTTGCTAGCTGGATGCTGTATTTAATGAAGTAGGTATGAGCACATGCTAAAAATATAGCCTCAGTACATAGAGATTATCATGCAGTTAGTGTAATTTGGCAAATGTGCTAATGTAATGAAAAGAAGATTACTTCAGTGAACTATTTTGCTTTTGTATTTTGCTTAAAATGAAACAATGGGGGAATGTGTAAGACCCCACATAAGGATAAAAGCAACATATTTCTAGTTATATGATGATCAAGATTTATCACATCTGTGTTGCTATATGGCCTCTGTTCAGTAATCTTAAATCTAATTTTGGGCCTAAAATTCCCATTTTACTCCAGAGTAAAAAATGATTACATGTAATTCTGTAAACCCTGTTATATTATTTTTGTAAAAAAAAAAAAACAAATGTAAATGTGTACGTATATATGTGTAGATATATGCATCTATCTATCTATCTGTCTATATAGGTTTCCCTTGTGGCCTAGACAGTAGACCTGGGTTTGATCTCTGGATTGGGAAGATACCCTGGAGAAGAAAATGGCAACCCACTCTAGTACCCATGCCTGGAGAATTCCATGGACAGAGGAGCCTTGTGGGCTACAGCCCATGGGGTTGTAGAGTCGGACATGATTGAGCATCTAACACACACTCACACACACACATACACACACACACACGTGTGTGAAGTATGGAAGGCCCTAGTTGATTATCTCCTGCCTTGACAGCACTTTTCTCTAAGATGTTAAACTTGTAAACCACATACTGCAGGCCTGAGGACTGAGTGCAGAATCAAGTAGAAAATACATCTTTCAAGGACAGAGTTTGTCTGCTTCCTAACGAGGAAGTTAATAACAAAGAAACATTTTTCAAACAGGTTAGACTTTAAAAAGTCCACATGAGCCTAATAAAAGGGAATGTGTTGCTTTGAAGTCATAAAAGATTTTTTTTTTAAATGCACACATTTTAAAATGCCCTTAAATGGGGGCAAAAGATTATATAATGATGAAATTAATTTTGAATGAATTTAAAAGAGACAAAAGGTGTACAATAAAAAGTCAACTCTCTTTCTTCCTTGTTCCACACAAATGGTGGTTTCTCTACTGACTGTTTTGTATCTTGTTCCTTTTTACTCAATAATATTCCCTGAACATGTTTCCCATCAAAAGGAAGCTGACTCATTCTTCCTAATCACAACTCTAGATGAATGGATCATAATGTAACTAACCAGTTCCCTACTGATAGATGTTTAGGTGGTTTCCAATTTTCCCCTAAAACAAACAATGTAATAATAACTATCTTGTGTACAGACATATTGACTCACATATTTGAGTATAACTGTGGTAAAAATACCAAAGGGTACATTTTCTGGGTCAAAGCTATGCAGAATTGTGATTCTGACAGATACTGTCAAATAGTCTTCCACGGAGACTTAATTTGTACTTTGACCTACAAGCAGTCTATGTATGAGAGAACCTGTTTCTCCACACTCTAGATAAATAAGATAGTGTATGGAACTTTTTGTTCTTTGTGGATATAAGACTAAGAGCTATTGTAGTTCTTTTTCTATGAACTATGTGTTCCCATCCTTTGCTACTGCGTTGTTGCTATTTTATTACTGATTTGGAAGAACTCTTTATATATGAGAGTCTGGCCTTTTGTTTGTAGTAAGTATTACAATAACATTTTCCTACTTATTTGTAGTTTTTTGCCATGTACATAGTTTTCACTTTTAATTAAAATGTATCAATCTTTCCTTTTATGGATTCTTTTTGCATTTCTAAAGTAATATATTTGAAATGTTGTATTCGAGTACTTTCATATATCTGAGATTTTAATCAGTTCCAGTAGCCTGCACCCTGTAGCTTGCTTGTATCTCTCCTCTGAAAGCCAGAGTAGAGAGGTTCCTTGGTCCAATTAACTGATCTAGCTCCTAAATACAGGATGCCTTGTATATTTGCAGTGGTTTCCTGGGTGCTATCTTTGCTCTTCTTAATTTGATTGTAGATTCTTTGAAAACATGAACTCTATCTTAAGTTTCTGTATCCTCTACCCAGTATACAGTAGAAGCCCTAAACTTGGTTTCATTTATAGCACTCTGTACTTTAGGAGGGGAAGGGAAGAGGGCTGCCACAGCTCTAGTTGGTTGGGAATCATCTTGTATCGCAAAGTCATATCCTGCTAGCCTGAATCTTCCAGTCATTTTTGGGTTGACAGCTGCTATTGGGCTGTTATATTCCAATACATTTTGTTCATAGGCTGTGGACAGAGAATTCCTTACCAATTAAGCAAGCAGAGACTAGAGGCAAAGAGCCTAGGACAATGGCTCTGGTGACCTTTGCCTTTGATGTGCTTGCCCCCTTCTGGGATTCTTTTTAATCTTCTACTTTTTAAATTATTTTTACTTTTTTAAAAAACATTTGGCCACACTGGACGCATGTGGGATCTTAGTTCCCCAACCAGGAATCGAACCCACACCCTCTGCATTGGAAGCATGGAGTCTTAACAACTGGACCACCAGGGAAGTCTCATAATCTTCCACATTTTAGACAACACATATTTAACACTGCTCTTCCATGTTTGCTAACTTAGGCTGATGATTTGACATGTCTGAATTTTTTGACTGTGATGTCACTCACGTGTTTCTGACAAATTGTTTAGAAGTAGATAACTAAGTTTATTTTCAGCAATGAGCTCAATTGCCAAAGCAAGGAATTTAATGTAGAATCTGTTGGCAAGGAAACTGATAGGAAGGCCTTCAAGACCTAGCTGACCCAATCATAGAGCAAGTGACCAAGGATCACTCTCCTAGCATCCTTGCAACATGTAGGGGTGGAGGGCAAAGGATATATCAGAAGTGTCCCCTATTTTCCAGGAGTCTGCAGTTTGTGGAGAAAATGTATGAATGTGGTACAATTAGAAGTATGAGTCCTGAAATCACAATCAGTTGTGGCTCAGAAAATGGAAGGGCCAGGGTGACAAAGAATAGAGAAAAGTTCGTATTCTAGAAGGAGTAAGACTTGAGTGTGATCCTAGGGCAGAGTTTCTGAATCTGGGAGTCTAAATCAGGTAGTCTATAAGCTTGGATGAGGAAAAACTACATCTTCATTTGCACCAACTGCTAGTGGAAATTTAGCATTTCCATCCATGATGAATGTAAGCAACAAACCACAGCATGACAGAGTACTCATGACTACCAGAATCACAGATTTCTCATATTCCTTTCAGTTGCTATTTTCCAATAATGCTCACATGCATCACCACTACTTAAATATTAAGCTAGTTATGAGAATGGCCACTATATATTTCTGCTTATTCAATTAATGAAAGAGATTTACTTATATCTATTTTGAAAAAGATTTGGGTTACTATAGTTCAATAAAATTATTCCTGATTGTAATCTTATGTTTCATTTCATAAATTTGAAAACCTTATTATCATGTCCAGCAGTTTTAGGTCCTCAGCTGCTATCTTAGCTCTTGGCATACGGTTGTTGTTTGTTGTTTAGTTGCTAGGTCATGTCCGACTCTGTGCAACCCCATGTACTGTAGCCTGTCAGTCTCCTCCATCCATGGGATTTTCCAGGTAAGAATATTGGAGTTGGGTTGCCATTTTCTTCTTCAGGGGATCTTCCTGACCCAGGGACCATTTCCTGTATTGGCAGGCAGATCCTTTACCACTGAGCCACCTGGGAAGCCCTGGGCACACAGTAGTTGTTTGATAAATAAATGAAAAAATAAACAACAGGGGTACAAGTCTGAACAGAGAAGATGGAGCCACATTCCTAACTTAGCAATTAGAAAATGCTTAAATATGCTTTATTTATGTGTTATCAGATTTCAGAAAAAAAAAAACCCCCAACAACTTATGTATTAGAATAGATAGCACACAACAAGGTAGAATAAGCTACCTAGAAACTAGGCAAGGAAAGAGTAAGTTGAGTGAGGAATGAGACTAAAAATTGAGGTCATAGGAAATGTAAGGATTTGGTTCTTTGATTTCTTTCATCAGTGTCTTATAGTTTTCTGTATATAGCTCTTTTGTCTCCTTAGGTAGGTTTGCTACTGCTGCTGCTAAGTCGCTTCAGTCGTGTCAACTCTGTGCGACCCCATAGGTGGCAGCCTACCAGGCTCCACCATACCTGGGATTCTCCAGGCAAGGGTATTGGAGTGGGGTGCCATTGCCTTCTCTTAGGTAGGTTTACTCCTAGGTATTTTATTCTTTTAGTTGCAATGGTAAATGGGATTGATTCCTTAATTTCTCTTTCTGATTTTTCATTGTTAGTATATAGAAATGCAAGTGATTTCTGTTTACTGATTTTGTATCCTGTGACTTTACCAAATTCACTAATTAGTTCTAGTAATTTTCTGATAGTGTCTTTAGGGTTATCTATGTACAGTATCATGATGACATAAACTGATGGAGAGATATTCCATGCTCCTGGGTTGGAAGAATCAATATTGTGAAAATGACTACACTACCAAAAGCAATCTACAGATTCAATGCAGTCCCTATCAAATTAACAATGACATTGTTCACAGAACTAGAACAAAAAATTGCACAATTCTGTATGGAAATACAAAAGATCCCAAATAGCCAAAACAATCTTGAGAAAGAAGAATGGAGCTGGTGGAATCAACTTGCTTGATTTCAAACTATACTACAAAGCCACAATCATTAAGACAGTAAGGTATTGGCTCAAATATAGAAGTATAGACCAGTGGAATAGGAAAAAAAGCCCAGAGATAAATCCACACACATATGGGTACTTATCTTTGACAAAGGAGGCAAGAATACACAATGTGAAAAAGACAGTCTCTTTAATAAGTGGTGCTGGAAGAACTGGACAACTACAAAAGAATGAAATTAGAACATTTAGGAACACCATACACAAAGATAAACTTGAAATGGACTAAAGACCTACATGTAAGACTAGACTATCAAACTCTTAGAAGACAACAGGCAGAACACCGTATGACATAAGTCATAGCAAGATCCTTTATGACCCACCTCTTAGAATAATAGAAATAAAAACAAATAAGTAAATGGGACCTAGTTAAACTTAAAAGCTTCTGCACAGCAAAGGAAACTATAAACAAGGTGAAAAGACAACCCACAGAATGTGATAAAATAATAGCAAACAAAATAACTGGCAAAGAATTATTTCCAAAATATACAAGAGCTCATACAACTTAATACCAGAAAAACACACAACCCAATCAAAAAGTGGGCCAAAGACCTAAACAGACATTTCTCCAAAGAAAACATACATAGATGGCTAATAAACATATGAAGAGATGTTCAACATCACTCATTATTAGAGAAATGCAAATCAGAACTACAATGAGATATCACTTCATCTCAGACAGAATGGCCATAACTAAAAAATACACAAACAACAAGCGCTGGAGACGGTGTGGAGAAAAGGGAGCCCTCCTACACTGCTGGTAGGAATGTAAATTGTTATAGCCACTATGGAAGTCAGTAAGGAGATTTCTCAAAAAACTAGGAATAGAACTACCAAATGACCCAGCAATACCACTTCTAGGCATATACCCTGAAGAAAAAAGAACTGAAAAAGATACATGCACCCCAGTACTCATTGCAGCACGGTTTACAATAGCCAAGATATGGAAACAACCTAGATGTCCACTGACAGATGAATGGATAAAGAAGTAGTGGTATATAAATACAATGGAATATTACTCAGCCACATAAAGGGATGCATGTGAGTCAGTTCTAATGAGGTAGAGGAACCTAGACCCTATTACACAGAGTGGAGGAAGTCAGAAAGAGAAAAGTAAATATCACATATTAACACATATATATGGAGTCTAGAAGGACAGTACTGAGGAATCTGTTCACAGAGCAACACTGGAGATGCAGGCATAGAGAACAGACTTATGGACAAGGGTGGGGGAGAAGAAGGAAAGGGTGAGATAAATGGAGAGGGTAGCATGGATGCACATACAGTAACATATGTAAATAGACAGCCAATGGGAATTTGCTGTATGACTCAGGGAACTCAAACTGGGCTCTAACAGCTTAGAGGGGTGAGAATGGGTGGGAGGTGGGAGGGAGATTCAAAAGGGAGGGGACATATGTACACCTATGGTTAATTCATGTTGATGTATAACAGAAATCAAACTAACATTGTAACCAATCATCAACAATTAAAATAAATATTTAAAAAAATGATTTGGTTCTAATAGGCAACACAAAAAGAAAATCCTCATAGCTGTATAATTCACATTGCCCTTAGGAAAATTAAAACAATTGGTTAGGAAAAGCTGTAACAGTGATTTCTCCTCAAGATTTAACCAAAGAAGAACCAAAATTTGCTTTCTTACCATGGTTTGATGGAAGTGATGCACTCCAGACACAAGCCAGGTCCAGGAGCAGAAAGCTAGATCTCAACCAAAGACTGAGCAAGAGCTCCACAGAAAGAGAAGAAATAGGGCTTAAAGAAGACACCAGTTAGAGAAGCAGTGAGCCCAGAAGGCCTCTGGAGACCAGATTTAAAATGAGGACTAGGGAGAAGACAGTGGCACAAGAGACAGAGAGAGACACTGCCATGCACGAGGAAAGGATGGGCACAGGAGGCGACTTTAGCAGGCTCCTCGAAGAGCAGCCCTTTGGTAATTGGACAAAGGCGGTCAGCTTTTGGTGGAAATAATACAATCCTGTGCACTCAGGTGACCAGTTTGTATTTTCTACTTTGGGCCATTTTAAGTGCTGGTTCACAGCTCTACAAAAGGGAGAGCTGGGGCAAAGAAAAGGCAGACATTCAGAGGCCTTGCTTTACCACTCAACTGTCCTGGGAAACTTCAGGGAGGGGATGAGTACTTAATATGGGAGTTGGCAACCAGCCGGGTTCTTTATTGACCCAGGTGACCCCTCTGTCTCACCAGTCAAGACTCATTCAGCACTGCGGTGGGGAGCCAAGTGTGTGCTATCATGGGGTCCTGGCTGCTTCACCAGAATCCTGACACCTCTTAACCTGGCCCTGACCACGCCTTTCTTCTTAAGCATGAAGGGCTCTGGCTTCACGCTCGTGAGCCACTCACTCTCTTCTTGTTCTGGGTCCCTGTGGAGAGGGGCAGCACACACCATGCAGGAAGGTCCTTAGAGACTCCCTAACTCAGGAAGCTCACCATTCCCACTAGAGACCAACAGGAAAATCCAGAGACCAGTATTGTCTAACCCTGCAGAGCTAAACAGAAGGTTACAAGAATTAATCCTAATTTTGGTAACTAAATGATTTCAAAGCATTTACATTTCAAAAGGAGAGAGAGAATAGAGAAAAAGTATCTTACTTTGGGATTCAAGTCAAAGAAAGTGTAGTATTTAAATCGTAACAGCAGCTGCTCATCCTCCTGGATACCTTGTTCCATAAGGGAGCGTGAGGAGTCTAGCCAACTAGAAAACAACAAGGTAAGTTTTAAAAGTCAATCAATTTTACACACATATTTGAGTATTATATAATATGATATATATATACATATACATGTAAATGTATGCATGTATGTCTATATACACCCTTGAACAAAGTCTGGGTAAGTAATATAATCTAAACCCAGTAAAGGAGATGACTTTGATAATAGCTTGTGCCTCCATTTTATCACACAGCTTTCTAAGTGCTTTTTTGTATTTATGTATTTTCTCACTGGCACTTTAGAGTAAATCAGTGAATGAGCCAGGGCAGTTATTATTATCCTAGTTTTACCACTGAGGAAAATGAGCCCCAGTAACATTAAGTGACATGTTCAAGGTCCTGTGCCTCCTGGTGGAGCCAGAATGAGAATCTGCAGTTGCTGACTCCTGCACAAACTTGTGCTGTGTGTACTTGCTGACTGCTGACCACTTCCACATCAGGTGATCTGACCCCAAAGTGGCTTATATCTTATCGTCTAGAACTTTCTGTAACTTTGGAAATATTCTATATTGCCCAGTCCAACTGAATAGCCACTAGTCACACAAGGCTACTGAAGATTTAGCTAGTGCCATATTTTAATTTTAATTATATTCAAACATAAATGTAAATGTCCACATGCTGCTGGTGACTCCTGTACTGGGTAGCACAGTTCTAGAGTCTTAAAGATAAATACTGGGTAATGGTGAGGAGAGAATAAAAGTTAACGGTGAAATGAGGTGGGAATGAGGGCCCTCTAATACCATTGAAAATGGCTTGAACTTTTAGATATGAATATATAGAAGATCGTTTTAATGTTTTATGTATTTTATATATGTTTATATAAATTGATTTTATTTATATATAAAATATTCTATTATATAATCATATATTCCCCTGTGGGAGAATAAGAATAACCAAGATGCAGTCTCCATCCGAAAGGAACTGACAGTCAGTGGGGTAACCAAGCCTCATATTAAAGAGACAAGGTGACGCTGGAGCAGTAGAGCAGGACTTGAGGTACGTGACTGATCTTCCGAGAAGACTGGAAGTGGCTGGGCCCTATAGGACAAACAGGGACAGGCCAGTAGAGCAGGAGGGAAGGAGAGGGTCCTGGAGCGGAGGGAGAGCGGGAGGCAAGGCAATGACACAGGAATGAGCATGAGCGTTGGAGGGGTGGGGAGCATGAGAGCACAGCAGGACGGACAGATGGACATACACGGGGTCTGATCTCCCGGAATCAAAGGAGAGTATGAACTAGGATCTGGGGGACTGGAATGCTAGCAAATGTGACTTGACTTGGACAACAGTGAGTGAAATAAGTGGTGGTTTGAGAAACAGTTGGAGTGTACTTTCTGAGACTACTTCAAAGCTTAAGGACTCACTAATTGGAATGCGGAATGGAAAAGGGTGCTCTACCAAAGACAGCAGGGCCACTTGGGGCTCCCCTGCTGCCAGAGGGAACCAGCCCACTTACAAGCTGATCTGCTGCTGCTGCTGCTTAATTTCTTCAGTTGTTTCCGACTCTGTGCGACCCCATAGACGGCAGCCCACTAGGCTCCTCTGTCTTTGGGATTCTTCAGGCAAGAACACTGGAGTGGGTTGCCATTTCCTTCTCCAGGGCATGAAAGTGAAAAGTGAAAGTGAAGTCGCTCAGTCGTGCCCCACTGCCCATAAAATTTACACACATGTCTGAACAAAGAATTAGCATTCACATGCCAGTAAACCACTGAGTTAACCCAATGTGTAAATGTCACCTTTAAATGTATTGAAATGACAAATGGTTACATTTTGTCTTTTTTGTTGCTAAAATCAGTGCTGACCTTTGTGAATAGTATACAGTTTCTAGGTGTGCTGATTTGAGAACTGAACAATCCCTCCCTGCCTCATCTCCACAGCATCTCTCTTACTACATTAACATCAGTTCAGAGAGAAGTAAAACAAGTTAAGTCCTTACCCTGCATTAAGCTTGGCTTTGTCAGCCAGAGACCGAGGCTGGTACATATCAGCAAGTGCTTCCGGTGATTGTGGGGGCTGGCTGAATGCCAGGATGCTGCAGTTTTGTTCTGCCAGAGGGCTGTCACTGAACCAAGTTATTGTAGACGATGCTGGCGTTCCGTTTATGGGGTCATATGTGGGAGTCATGGTTTTACTGTATAAGCCAGGACTTACTGAAAAGCAAAGGAAAGTATGAACTAGGATATATGAGATTTGGGATAAGAATCTTTAGAACAATAATTATCCACACTGCTTGTACTAAAATGGATGTTGAACTTAAATGTTTGTATCATTTAGAAAAATCAGATGAATGATGGCAAAAGTTAAACACAGGTAAAACTCCAGTCTGAATATTTAGTCCCTGGAAAGCTTGGAAACTCACAGGCTGTAAAAACTTCCAAAATCAACCAAGACAAATGTAGGACTATCTTCTTCCCAATAATTCAAAATTCTCTTGTATCAGTAGTGAGTTCTGACACTATTAGAAAACTGGAGCTCTCATGGAATACATGCATATACTTTATTTTTTGGCAAATCTCTTAAATTGCAATGCTTAACAATTTAAAGAACTTAGCTAGTTGATGGTTTATAAATCATCTGACTCCAATTTGCAAAGTGAAAATGAAGTTGCTCAGTCATGTCCGACTCTTTGCAGCCTGTGGACTGTAGCCCACCAAGCTCCTCCATTCATGGGATTCTCCAGGCAAGAACATTGGAGTGGGTTGCCATTTCCTTCTCCAATTTACATATAGGGAGGTATATATATATATAAAATTTGCATAAGGGAAGTATAAATAATCCCTTTCATTCTTTGTACTGGAATACACTATGCAAGAAACTATCAATGTTGCAAGCAAGCTAGAGATTCATTCTTATGTACAGGCATATCTCATTTCAGTATGCTTTGAAGATATGTTTTTTGTTTGTTTTTTAACTCTTTTTGTTTTTAACTTTGTGACTCTGTGTTACATTTTGGTAATTCCTCCAATATTTCAAACTTCTTTTCATTACTATTTGTCACTGTGATCAGTTATCTTTCATTTTACTACTATGACTTGCTGAAGGCTCAGATGATGTTAGCATTTTTAGCGATAAAATATTTTAAATTAAGGTATATACATTTTGGGCTTCCCTGGTGGCTCAGAGGTTAAAGCGTCTGCCTCCAATGCGGGAGACCTGGGTTCAATCCCTAGGTCGGGAAGATCCCCTGGAGAAGGAAATGGCAATCCACTCCAGTATTCTTGTCTGGAGAATCCCATGGACAGAGAAGCCTAGTAGGTTATAGTCCACGGGGTCGCAAAGAGTCGGACACGACTGAGCGACTTCACCTATGTACATTTTAAAAAGACATACTGCTATATGGTAGCAATATAGTGTAAACATAACTTTTATATGCACTGGGAAACAAAAAAAATTGTGCAACTCGCTTTATTACGGGGGTCTGCAGTATCTCTGAGTATGTAAAAATAAAAGGATGACACTTTTCTAGAATTTTTATCACCCTCCTGTTATATATCCAATGCAAGATTTAAATTGAGTTCAGGAAAGAGTCATGTGAAGGTAGAATCAGAAAGAGAAGTATATTTGAATGACCTAACAAATTTCCTTATCTTACAAATTCATGGTCAATTCTGCTAAAGTTTTTCATTCATCAGCAGCATAATATATACGATTAAAATAATGAGCTATATAACATTCCTTATGAAAAAATTTCTGTTCTAAAATTAATTGGATATTCTTTCCTTATCACTGGAATCCTTAATTTTAGTCCTTGATTAGGGAGAGAGGAGGAAAGGCTAAGTAGAGGGGAGGAGAGTTCTTGGGACTTAAGAATTTAAGAAATTCTTGGATTTAATGATAAATTAAAATAAAGAAACACCTATCATGAATCTTACCAGATGGACCTGAAATTGTTGGAGAACCCTCCAGGTTTAAAATATCTTCAATTACGGGCTCCTTATTATTTTTGTCTTTTTTCTTCTTCTTTTTAAAATATTCACCTGAAGGTTTTAATAAGGACAGTTCTTCTGCTCTTCTAATATCTAAAAATAAATACAAAAAAGAAAAAAGAAAAGCAAGAAGTAAAAAGAAAATTCCTTCTAAGACTTTGAGTCATGTTGGGCATTTGAAACCATTTCTCAAAAAATCCCTGAGAAGTAAATGGAACTAAATGACATTCCTTTTGAAGAAACTGAAGATCAGTGACCCCCAAATGCGTGTTTGGGGATCAAACAGTGGAGGGAGATTCATTCTAGGAAAATTTCTAGTTTGTTTTTAAATCTATTGTGAAACTACTTCAAACACATTCAGTGTTAGTATGGTGGCCCCTTCCTATGCCCGACGCCCCCTTAAACCTTTCCTAGTGTTTCGATGTTCTTGTGTCATTTACTTACTAGCAGTTTCCCCTCCCTCCTTCCTTCTTTCCTTTCCCCCTTCCTTTTCTGGTTTTAGGTTTTTAAGCAAGCAGCAAGGCCTCCATCTTTTTCTTTATGGACAGTGGTCCTCAGAGACTTTCTCTGCCCAGTGGCTTCTTCCATCCCTGTGGCAGACATCCTAGCACCTTGTTCATCTTCTGGCCCTCCCCATTTTGGTGCACTCTGACCTCCTTTCAGTGGTAACTAGGAGGTATCTCTTTATCCAAGGGCCTGCTCTGGATGCCAGAGTCCTCACTCCCCAGACAGAGATGCAACAAGTCACATGAGTTCAGAGAGTTAACACTCCCCAACAGCAGCCCTCAATGTCTCAGTGACTGGTGTAATGGTATATTAACACCCCAGCTCCCTTACCCCTTGGTTGCACAGTTCCAAGGCATGACCACACCACTTTCCAGAGGGCCCCAGCTGTCCACAGTGTGAGCTGATTAATGACACTCGCTTATTAGTGGCCTTCTCTTCTCAGTCTCACTTCACCACTCCCAGCCAGTGTTTCCTGGCATAACCTTCTAAATAAATTTATACTTGAATTCTTATCTCAGGTCTTCTTCTGGAGAACTCAAGCTAAGAAGATAGTCCCCACTGTCCTCCATTAATCAAATATACTTCTAACTGCCATTTTCAATTAGAACTGATTGTACACTGGGCTGTTATGATCCCAGGTAAAACTCAAGGAATGTGGATGTTAGAATCTCTGGGCAGCTTTTCTGGAGGTAAATGCATTAATTACACAGGTATCTCCACCTCTTAGTTCAGCTGAGGTTGAATCTGGCAGTTGTGTTACTAGTAAACAAGGCTGTCAGGTTGCAACACACACCTGTAACCATTCCAGATGCATAATTCATACACAAAACCAGGAGATGAATAAAAATTTCCAGTGGAAGCATTAGTAACAAAACAAAACAAAAACCCCACTGATATCTAAGCCCAAGGTTTGTATCTTGTCTTTTCTTTGAGAGAAAAGAAAATCATCCTGTTGCTAGATTTGATTTAAGTTCAGTTGGTCAGATATAAAAAAGTGATTATTAGGGAATTCCCTGGAGGTTCAGTGGTTAGGTCTTGGAACTTCCACTGCAAGGGGCATAGGTTCAAAGTTCAATCCCTCATTGAGGAACTACGATCCTACATGCTGTGCATCTTGACCAAAAAAAAAAAAAAAAGTGATTATTAGAAATGCCAAGTTGAGTCATTTAGAGTTACCATCAATGTGTAATCTGGAAAGAAAAGAATGTATGAATGCTTCTGTTTATTTAAAAACTTCAAGTTTTTGACCCCAGCTATAATGTGTGTTTCTAGTCTACTATGGTATCTGAAATGCACATTTTATTTACTCATTTACTGTTTTCAAATTTTCACTAGAATATTATTGAAAGCCAGGTACTTTGTGCTTATATCATTTGCTCACCATGCATCAAGGAAAATTCTGGAACTTACCTTTTGTAATGGAAGCTTCCTATCATTTGTCTGGTCAGCAAACGGTTACTAAGCAGGTGATATGTGTTGGGCATTGTGCTAAGTGTTAGGAACAGATATGCTCAAGAAACGGCTGTCTTCATCCTATATAATACCATACCAGCCTGCACCACTCAACACTGGCACTCTCAATAATGTGTATAGTGTTGGACTTTCCCCCCTTTTTTCCCTTCATTACCTACCCCCTTTTAACATCTTATTTTTTACATGATTTATTTTATGTCTCTGTATGCTACAGTGGAAGCTCAGGGAGGGCAGAGGGTTTGGATTATTTTTATTGCTAACCAATATTTGCTGCAAAGTTGCTTCAGTCGTGTCCAACTCTGTGCAACCCCATAGATGGCAAACCACCGTGGTCCCTCATCCCTGGGATTCTCCAGGCAAGCACACTGGAGTGGGTTGCCATTTCCTCCTCCAATGCATGAAAATGAAAAGTGAAAGTGAAGTCGTTCAGTCGTTTCAGACTCTTAGCGACCCCATGGACTGCAGCCTACCAGGCTCCTCCGTCCATGGGATTTTCCAGGCAAGAGTACTGGAGTGGGGTGCCATGGCCTTCTCCAAACTAATCTCTAGCACTCACCATAGTGCCTTCCAAGTCAAAATATATATTTGCTGAAGGAATGAATAAGCAGTTTGCAGTTTAATGGGGAAGATAGATCACTCACTCACATAGTGTGTATACTGTGTTCAAATCCTAAATATTAGCCTTGGAACTCAAGAATACACCTACACACACTTTCAAAAAATATACTTCCTGACCCAGAGTTTGCTACTATTATGGAAGTTCCAGAAAGAAGAAATGGTTTGGGCAGTGTTGCCCCTAAAGGCTGTTAAAATTTTTGATCCATAATTAAGTGTACATTTCTGCTTAAAATAAACTCCATAAATGATGTTTACGGACAGAGTTATTTACTGGAGCCAAGTGTTAGGGAAGCAATTAAGACACTGCATCACCCTCATCTCAAAAACAACATAGACATATCAGCTCTATGGTGATAATGATAATGGAGCTCTTTTTGTTTGTCTTCAATATAACAATTTCAGTATGGCTTAGGGAAATGAGTTTTGGGGTGGAAATCTTAATTAAGTTGTCTTTTCTGTTTACAAGTCTCTTCTGAAATAGCTTTAAGCTTTGGGAAAATGAACCTGATTTACTCTGATAATTTTTCATCAGGTTTAACTTCACTTAAATGGCTAAAGTCCCCAGAACTGGGCTTGAAAACAGTGCTCCTAATAAGGGATGTAAAGCCAACCAAATGCGTGTACTTTCCTGCTCTCTTTTGCTGAGAGTAGAGCAGGTAGAGGTGCCGCCTGTGGGGACTCACTCAGGGCTCTGCAGATGTCGCTGACAGCTCTGAAGACCACCGTCGAGAAGCTGACTCGCAGTCGCACTGTCTTCATGTTTGGCAGGCGGAGCCGAAGCATTTTGTGCTGAGGGGTAAAGACAAGCTTTGCATCTGCCTGGACCCCACATTTGTCCAGAGTCCAGTGTGTTTTCAGAAGCCAGCAATGTTTCTGTTCCCACCAAAGGGCAAAGTCTGACCAGTCCTGGGCTATGTCTGCAAGAACAGAGAACAGAATGCAGTAAAGTGAGAGCAAGCACTTGCACCCTGGAGTCAAGTCCTGCATGTGCAAAACCAAAACCAATGCTGGTCTTCCACTCTCATCTCTTCCTACAACCCAAGGCTCCATCATTCTTGGCTTCTTGTCCAAGTCCCTAAGACAAGGCAGCTAGAAGACCGACTGAACCTCACCTTCTTTACATTTAAATACTATGGAAGGAATAGAAACATATGACTTTTATTCACGATAAAATGCTAAAGTTTTCTTCTCCCAAGTCCCTCAGTGCCATGGGAAGGCCAGAAGCAAGGCTTTGTTTAATCAAGATGATTTCTTCCAAATCCCTGGTGGTCGGGTGGTTAAGAGTCCCCCTTCCAATGCAGGGCATGTGAGTTTGATCCCTGATCAGGGAACTAAGAACCCATCTGCTGTGGGGCAACTAAACCCATGTGCTACAACTAGAGAAGCCCATGCACCACCAACAGCACCACCACAATGAGGAAAAATAGATGAATCCTTCAGACACCGCTCACAAGGGAACATCAAAAGCTTCCAGTCAAAGTGCACACAGAACTACTGAGAAGTTTCACCCTTCTCAGGAATGTCCATCTCTTATCAGTACCACTGCATTACCAGTTTCCAAAAGTGTTCACACTAAAATCAGAGCTGAATATGTTATCTCTCAATGGTAGCATCAACACTGAACCCTTCCACTTTTTCAATGCCCCTTGGCATCAAGATCGAATCTTTCCCCTTTGCCAACGTTAGATCATATTCAATCTTTTATCTTGCTAAATTAAGAGCTACCAGAACTTAAAAAATGGTTTCTCCCTCTTTCTCTGTTTTTAAATTAGAAAACCTTTCTCTCAGTGCTATTAGTAGAAGTATAAATGCTGTAGGCTTCCCCCATGGCTCCGTGGTAAAGAATCTGCCTGCAACGCAGGAGATGTGGGTTCAGTCCCTGGGCTGGGAAGATTCCCTGGAGGAGGGCATGGCAACCCACCAGTATTCTTGCCTGGAGAATCCCACAGACAGAGGAGCCTGGCAGGCTGTAGTCCATGGGGTCACAAAGAGTCAGATATGACTGAAGTGACTACACAGCGCAGGGCAGCATAAATGCTGTAAGGCTGTAACTATTTTGGAAAGTCCTATGATTCAGTAACTTTTCTCTGATCTATATGCCCAACAGAAATGCCTATACTTACCTAAGGCAGGTACTATCTATAAAAGCCCCTGTATGTAAAGAACCCAATATCCATAAACAATCAGGTAAATGGATAAATTGTGGGAAAAAAATCATATAATAGAATATTATTCAGCAATAAGAATCAACAAACCTAAACTATATGGAATAAAATGGATAAATCTCACAGACATAATGTGGCATGAAAGAAAGCAGATGCTTTAGGGTATATTATCCTGTGTAATTCCACATATACACAGTTTGAAAACAAGTAAAATTATTCCTTTGGAGTAACAATTCAGGGTAATAGCTACCCTTAGTAGGATAGTGGCTGGGAGGTGTCAGATGTGGGACTTGGGTGGGGAACAGGTTCTGTTTTATATCTTGATCTGGGTGGTGGTTATATGACATTGTGAAAATTCACTGAACTATACACTTTTGATAATTGCACTTTTTGTATGTATACTATATTCCAATGAAGACAACTTAAAAATACTTTATATCACTAGTATAAGTGAAAAACCAACATCTGCGGTCTTAAATAGAAGACAAAAAAAATAAATGCAAAGAAAATAAAACATTATTAAATTCTAGGTCCATCATGTTGATGCCTGATGTGAAGACTCTGACCCTGAAGACTTCTTTCCTTGTTTAAAAAAGGGCTAGTAGCAAACGGTGGGTAAGGACACTGGTACCAGGCTGCTTGCTCATAGAGCAATCAAGCATTGACAAAATGTAACAGTCTAAGGCCCCAGATGTGGTCTAAGGTTACCCTAGATGTCACCATAGAGGGTGACCTCATTCCAGTGCAAATAGGTTATTACACCTATTGGGGAGCTTCAGTTTGCTACCAAAGACTCAAGTTTTGACAGAGGGGGTCAGGGGGTTGTTTGGGCTCCTTCAGGGCTCCCCATTTCTCTTCTTCCTGCAGAAAGGGGCCATTGCAAGATGGATGATCAGAAAAACTTAGATAGTCAGACAGCCTAGTTCAGTCATTCAGTGATGATGCAACATAGAGGGTTTCAAATGTAGAGAAACCATAAATAAGCAGCAACTTACTTATCTGTTCCACTAACTTGAGCATCACTCCCCCAATGTGCAGGTCTCCAGACACTCTCAGTGTGATGTCCTTCTGTTCCTCTTCATTTGGATGATCAACTCGGACCACAAGCTCCCAAGAAGCAGATGCAAAGTCACTGGATGACAGCATTGTGGCAAATACAGGTGTCTACATGAAGAAAGGCAGACGGACCAGAATGAAACTGAGGCTCATCAGGTAGATTCTGCAGAGCAAAACTTTCTTTTCTCTCATTTTTAGTCCCCTCCTCAAAAATGCTGCAGAGTTCCTAATATTAAATTCAGCATCTTAACTTTAAAGACAAAAAGTCTTACAAAAATGATCTCTTCTAAATCTCTTGTACTTTAAACTTTCTGTCCTCCCAGGTCCACCTAGCTATTTATTTTCTGTGCCTGCCCAGTGCATCCATCCCTTTCTCCTGACTTTTATTGACCTTCTATGAACTACTTTAGCAATAGGTAACAAATCATGACAATCCTTGACATAAAAAATCACATTTATTGAAGTATAATTTGTATACAATAAAACGTATTGAATTGAAATGTATACTTTGATGCATTTTGTTGTATGCATATAATACTTAAAAAGAATTGATTTTAAAAAGAATATCTCACATAGGTATT
>SJYC01069535.1:0-85497 GCA_006408675.1 Madoqua kirkii
ATTATTATGCTATAATTTTCTAAGTGTCTCTAATGTAAAACCATGAGGTTTTGTGTTTGTGTAAGAAATGAGAATTAGGGCACTAAATACTTTAGACTAAAGTTGTCTCAATTATCTGACAAAGAAAGCAGTTTTATTGATTCATTATTTGACTATCTAAAATTGTCACCATTAAAAGAAAAAGTGAGGCATATTGAAAATGTTGAGTTATTTGAGCAGAAATCAAGTTCAATAGGGCAGTGCCAAACAGGAAGTGGTTATGAGTATTCCTCAGATAGGAGCCAAGATAAAGACTGAAACTGATAAGGTACAGAAACAAGGGAAGAAAATTGACTGGCTATAGCTTAAAGCCTGGTTGGCTGTTTGTGATTGTTTGTCCTTAGGTTTCAATTTCTTAACCTTAAGGTGTTTACAGGTTTATGTTTTTGTTTGTATATTTAGGCCATCAAAGCATTAGAGCCACTTCAGTCTAATGGGTGTCATATAATTCATAACTTATAATGCTTATTTTTTACATATTCTATAAGTACCACTCTTCTGGATACTGAATCTTATTTGAAGATTAAACGTGTATAGATACCTAACCTTTCAGTCTTCATGTTAGCTAAGTCACTTCAGTCATACCCAACTCTTTGTGACCCCATGATGCATAACTCACCAGACTTCTCTGTCCATGGAATTCTCCAGACAAAAATACGGGAGTGGGTTGCCATGCCCTCTTCCAAGGGTTCTTCCTGACTCAGGGATCAAACCTGGGTCACTTATGTCTCCTGCATTGCAGGCCTGTTCTTTACCACTGAGCCACCTGGTAAACCAGTTTAAATGGTAATATATATGGAAATAAAACCATAAAGTACAAATAGACTGTGATAGATAACAAAAAATAGGGGTAAAGATGAAAATATTTGAGTGTTCAGAGGAAAAGTCACTTATTTCCAAAAAATTAAGCATTTTTAAAAATAAAAAAATGACATTCAATCATATTGTTAAAAAATTGGTGAAATTTGGAAAACATCAAATATTTTAAAATCATTAAATAAAGAACTATAAATAGCCCCCAAAAGCGAACAGTTGTAGGATTTAAAAAAATAAAAAAAAACTTACTATGAGCCCAAGAAATAGCTCTAATTTTGTTGGAAGTAAGCTATGTAAGAAGGACAATAGTTTAGGACTTGTGGTTGGTGGTTTAGTTGCTAAGTCATGTCTGACTCTTGCAAACACATGGACTGTAGCCTACTAGCTCTTTTGTCCGTGGAATTCTACAGGGAAGAATACTGAAGCGGGTTGCCTTCTCCTTCTCCAGAGGATCTTCCCCACCCAGGAATCAAACCCAGGTCTCCTGAATTGCAAGCAGATTCTTTACTCACTGAGCTCTGATGGAAGCCCAGTTTAGAACATAGTTGTCAGCATTGTCTGGTACAGTGAATGAATTGAATGTCCAGTTAAGGAGTTCAAATATTAATGGGATTTATTAAGGTGACTATTTTGAGTACAATTTTTCAAGGAGCAAATAGCATTTATTAACCCAAGTGTTTCACTGACTCTGTATAACTGGCATATTAGTTCTTTAAATAAGCTTAGGCATAGAAAAATAAACTGAAAACCCTAAGTGTTTGTTCAGAAAATGAAACCTAAGATCAAGATGAGCCCTGAAAGCATTAATCATGTGTTAAATTTTAGTTTGTAATCTTTTAAATAACTATTGTTGAAAGGCCTGTTATGTTCAGTCCAATGAGGGGAAAAATGCAATGCTCTGAATGTCTGTGTCCAATTATTTTCCTATTTCCTCTTCCTACACTATATCAGCTGCATCATTCACCTCAGGTCCTCACTGTTTTTACAATGCAGCAACTCCTCTAGTTCTCATGAAAAGTGATCTATAATCATGCTGAAATTGATGTGTTAGTGACTTAACATGTAAATCACCACTTTAGACAAAGAGCAGGAAGGGCTAGTGTAATTCTCCATAAGAATTAAATGCTAATGCTGAACTTTTGGTATCAATAAGGTCAGTTGCTATATTAGCTAGAACTCTGGTTTGCAAGTGGCATAGAATTCAAACCAAACCTTCTTAAAGGGGAAATTACTGGTTGATATCACTGTAATATTAAGTACAAGCTTACATAAGAGGAAGTTAGATGGGAAGTATTCCAACAATGTATCACAGCTGTGCTTTTTAAATTTTATTTTATTTTTTATCTTATCCTGTTTCTCCTGACTCACTCCATATTCTGTGAGATTTCATTTCTTTCCTGGACTCTATTAGCAGCTTTAGATCTTACATTACCTTGGTTTGAATTGGGTGGTAGAAGTCGGATTTCTTTTCCAGAAGTTCCAACAATAACGTTACCATTTCATTCATTATGATTAACTCAAGAACTTCCTCATTGAACAGTTAATGGAATGTTCTGATGTGCTGGTCCAGAACACCTTCTTCATTCCCCATCTGAAGGCGGAAGTGGTTATAGGTAGGAGAAAGTGGTTATAGATAGGAAGTGGTTATAGGTAGAGAAAGTAAACTTGGTGGTGTACTTACCAGAAGAGAAGCAAATGAGAGAACAAACCAACTTTTAACTGACCCTCATCTGAAAGGTAGAATTTTTTTTTTCTGGAACTCTCACTTTTGCAACAGCATGTAAATGGTGTTTTGTCAAAATGTAAAGTTGACTTTGATTAAAATTGTATGGCTTATGAATTGTTTGTGTATTCAGTAAGAGTGTCAAGTATGGGAAATTTATGTAGCAATATGAAATATTCCTGAACTTCTCTCTCGGCCAAAAAACCCTCATATTTTGTTCAGTGTCAAACCTTGGATTTTTAGAAAGGCTATACCTACTGTCCTACTTCATAATTCAAGCTGAGTCACTTTTGTCTTCCTCTTTAGCTGTTTCTCTGTAACTGCACTATTACATGAGGCCAGGTGGCTCTTGGTACAATTTCTGGATCCAGGTACTCCCTCTCATTCTCAAAATACTTCAACATTTGCAGCAAACATAACTTCTAAAAGTAGTCATTTTAAAAATCAAATTTTTGAAAAAATGTGAAAGTGTTGGTTGAATCTTTATAAGAAAGGAGTTTATTATATTTGTTTTGAATATGTTTAAAATAATCACTCTAGCCAAAATTTTTGTACAAGGTTCTAAATCAGGTCCTTTCCTCTCCAGCCTCAAAACATATGGCCTCTCATTACACAGAAAAATCCCACACCATGTTATTAGTTCAAAGAGCTAGCTAGTGGCAAGAAAGGTTCCCATCTTAATGTGTAGAGTACAGAAGGCATGGAAAAACAAGCATCCTCCTAAAGACAGTCTAAGGATGATATTAAGACTGCCTAGCCTTCACACAATGTTGGATGTTTTTGAACTGAATCTATGTTACTGTGCTGTTTTCTCTAGATTTTATTTATATTTAGATACACCACTATTTAAAATGTTTAGAATGAGTATGATGACTTTTTAGATAAATTTGATCTTAAAGTTGATTTCTACTGATATTATCACCTTTTATGTTACTTTTGAATCTACTACTTATTTAACTATTTATTGAGAATCTTTTCTTGCTGGAAATCCCTCTTCTCCCTACCTTCATTGTAGTTATTATAGGATCCAGTTGATACTTCTGTGTCAATACCTTAAATAATACCTTCATGTAGGATTCTGTGACCAGGAACCTAGCAAACTCCCAATATGCCTTCTATATTGTTTGTAAAGACTTCAGGGGAAAAAAACCAAAGTCTCTCTTTCCTCTTTTCTCTCTCTCCCCATCCACACTCCACACCCCAACCTGGGTGGATTTTTGTCAGCTAAGAAGCTGGTCACAGGTTCCATGTAAAATTTTCAAATCTTAATGTAAAGAGACAAAGAAAAGTAGATCACTTAACTCAGTAAATTTGTATACCCTTAAAATTTTGCTTTGTTACATGGAGCCATATATATTTACATAAAGATATATATTAATGTACACATTTATATTTAGCAAAAGTACCTTTATGGAAAGTTGTACTTTTGTTCATCTATCTTTTTCTATATAGATATAAATATTTTGGGATTTATATTGAGATCATGAAATGTTATCCAAAGTTCATTACTGGCCTTAAATGTTGAAAAAGGTTGAAGTCTTAAATGTTGAAAAAAGGTTAAAATTATACAATTTTTTTATTTTTAGAAAAATTTCAAAGATATAAAACAGAATGCTATATTCTTACACCTGAATATATGCTTTATTGTTTGCTAAGCAGCAGACATGGGAAAGATTATTTCAATTAAAGGGGAGTGGAATTTGTCATTTTAAAATATACTCTTTGATATAAGTATTATTTGGGGCTGAATATTTTTAAAAAGAGTTTCCTAGGTGGCTCCACTTGCAAATCCCTGGGTGGGGAAGATCCCCTGAAGGAAATGGCAACTCAGTCCAATATTCTTGACTGGGAAATCCTATGAACAAAAGAGACTGGTAGGCTATAGTCCATGGGGTCACAGCAGAATCAACAGGACTTAGCTACTAAACAAGTGTTTAAGAAACAAAGGACAAAGGAAAAGGTTTGAAAACTGCGCAGAAGTTGCCCTTTTGTAAAAGACATTTACATTTATAAGGATATCTCCCTCTTTGTACCAAAAAGAGGGGGGATGACCAAATCTCTGAAAACTCTTATAACAGAGAAGGTGCTGACTTAAATCTTCATAACAACCACCCCTTTGTTTATTCTGCTTTTCCAGATAACCTACCTCAACGGGCTTACTCTTCTTTCCCCGGCACTTAACATCTTTAATTTGTCTTTATCTGGAAATGATATTTAAGGGGATGGCTTGGATCATTTCAAAGAGTTTCTCTGTTTTCCTGGATATCTCCAATGTATATAGGATATATATATATACATCATTAAACTTCTGTTTCTTTTTCTCCAGTTAATCTGTCTTTTATTTTAGGGAACTCTCAGCCAAGAACCTTGAAGGGTAGTGGGGCATTTATTTTTCTTCTCAACCAATCCAGCAAGCAAATTTCAGCTAAGGTTTCACAGTTTGTTAGAGGAATCAGTGTCCTGTTTTGTTTTGTTTTTTAACTTTTTATTTATTTATTTTTTTGTAGATGCTAAACTCCTCTATTTTTTCTTTTCCTTAGCACTGTATATCTACCAAAACATTCACTTAATTTTTCATCATGTGTATAAGCTTCTGATTCTCCTGTGTTGTGCATTTGGTGAATAGCCAACGATTTCAGAAGAAAACTGGTAGTGTCAGGCATTAGATCCAGAGGTTGGGGACCACTTGGTCTAACTTATTCTAAAATATGTGTGTGTCTATATATCTGTTTTTTTTGTTTGTTTGTTTTTTGTTTTTCCTATTTCTATCTGCTTAGTAAAGACATACATTATTCAGGGAGAGAGAGAAAGCAACTTTTGGATTGTATGGGTAAATAAATTGTCATCTTTGGAAACACTGGCTACCTTACAAGTAAATATGAAGGTGAAAAAAGCACAAAAGCCATAATGTGGCAAACATCTTTGCTGCATATGATATCCATCTCTTCGCGAAGCCCTTCCTAGTCTATGTCAGAAGAAGCACAAAACCCCACTTTATTAATTTCTTTTAATTGGAGGCTAATAAATTTAAAATATTGTGGTGGTTTTTGCCATACACTGATGTGAATCAGCCACAGGTGTACACGTGTGCCCCATCACGAACGCTCTCCCACCTCCCTCCCCATCCTATCCCTCTGGATTGTCCCAGTGCACTGGCTTTGAATGCCCTGTTTCATGCATCAAACTTGGACTAGTGATCTGTTTCACATATGATAATATACATGTGTCAATGCTAGTTTCTCAAATCATCCCACCGTTGCCTTCTCCCACACAGCCCAAATGTCTGTTTTTTATATCTGTGTCTCTTTTGCTGTCTTGCATATAGGGTCATTATTACCATCTTTCTAAATTTCACATATATGCATTAATATACTGTATTGGTGTTTCTTTTTCTGACTTACTTCACTCTGTATAATAGGCTCTAGTTTCATCCATTTCATTAGAAATGATTCAAGTGCATTCTTTTAAATAGCTGAGTAACATTCCATTGTGTTTATATACCATAGCTTTCTTATCCATTCGTCTATGGATGGACATCTAGGTTGCTTCCATGTCCTGGCTGTTGTCAACAATGCTGTGATGAACATTGGGATACGCGTGTCTCTTTCAGTTCTGGTTTGCTCACTGTGTATGCCCAGCAGTGGGATTGCTGGGTTGTATGGCAGATCTATTTTTAGTGTTTTAAGGAATCTTCACACTGTTCTCCATAGTGGCTGTACTAGTTTGCATTCCCACCAACAATATAAGAGGATTCCCTTTTTCTACACCCTCTCCAGCATTTATTGTTTATAGATTTTTTTATAGCAGCCCTTCTGACAGGCATGAGATGGTACCATGCCATTGGTACTTATTATGGTTTTGATTTGCATTTCTCTGATAATGAGTGATATTGATCATTTTTTCATGTGTTTGTTAACCATCTGTACGTCTTCTTTGGAGAAATGTCTTCTTAGTTCTTGGCCCATTTATTGGGTCATTTATTTTTCTGTTATTGAGCTGCATGAGCTGTTTGTATATTTTTGAGATAATTATTTGTCAGTTGCTTCATTTGCTATTATTTTCTCCCACTCTCAAGGCTGTCTTTTCACTTTGCTTACAGTTTCCTTCATTGTGGAAAAGCTTTTAAGTTTAATTAGATCCCATTTGTTTATTTTTGCTTTTATTTCCATTACTCTGGGAGGTGGGTCATAGAGGATCCTACTGTTAATGTTTTGCCTATGTTTTCCTCTAGGAGTTTTATAGTTTCTGGTCTTACATTTAGATAGATCTTTAATCCATTTTGAGTTTATTTTTGTGTATGGTGTTAGAAAGTGTTCTAATTTCATTACTTTACAGGTGGTTGACCAGTTTTCCCATTACCACTTGTTGAAGAGATTGTCTTTTCACCAATGCATATTTTTGCCTCCTTTGTCAAAGATAAGGTGTCCATAGATGCATGGGTTTATCTCTGGGCTTTCTATTTTGTTGCATTGATCTATATTTCTGTCTTTCTGCCAGTACTATACTGTCTTGATGACTTGTCGGGAGCCACGTTAGGCATTACTGAAAAAATGGAGGCACGGCCCCCAGCACCCTCTCCTCATTCTGCTGGCACAGACTCAGGATTAAGGAGTTAGGACTTGTAATTCTGACTTGTCTTTTCCTCTCCTCGGCTGAGTTGACAGAAAAGGAATATTAAGGTGCTTATTGTTCTTGAGAGGAGCATGAAAAGGCACAAAGCCTTCTGCATCTGTGCTCAGAAAATAATTCATAATGTTAATCACTGACATTTTTTCAAGGACGTCTCCAAAGGAGTTTTCCAGGATAAGCACATAGGCCATAGCTTGAGGCCATAGAAGGGATTGTTATCTGAAGCTTATTTGTGAGGAAAATGTTTATGGCAAAGGAGTTTACTGAATTTAGGGCTTAGAAATAATTAAAATAGTTAGAAGTTAAAGATTTAAGGAATGTTGTAAAGTTAGCATATTTTACTATAGCTTATAGAAGTTAGGAATTTTTAGAGACACTATAGCTAGAAGCCTTAAGAGATAGTGAGCTTAGGATGTTAGGGGCAAACAGGATTTAGGAAGGTCAGTGGTAAACTGAGGAATGTAGCATGAGTTACAATGTAATCACAAATTAACTGTAGGAGACATTAGAGGAGGTAGATAATAGATGATAAGCCTGATTCTGAGAGAATCACTGAAGCAAGAACTCTGTTTGAAGAGCAGTAATGATTTATGGAGATAATCATTCTAGGAGAGGGGGAACTGAAAATGTCAAACATCTGACCTAATGTTTTTGTAAAAGTATAAAATAGAAACTTAAACTTGAAATAAACAGGCAGTCCAAAGAAAACTGAGAAGCTGTCTGATTTTTCATCACTGATACGGTCCATCTTTTCAGGTTGAATCCCTGGCTGCTGGAGTTGGACTCCAGCAATGACTGTCCAGACAAAGACTGTACAAAAAAAGAAAACTATAGGCTAATATCACTGATGATCATAGATGTAAAAATCCTCAACAAAATTCTAGGAAATAGAATCCAGAAACATATTAAAAATATCATACATCATGACCAAGTGGGCTTTATCCCAGGGATGCAAGGATTCTTCAATATTTGCAAACCAATCAATGTGATACACCACATTAACAAATTGAAAGATAAAAACCAAATGATTATCTCAGTAGATGCAGAGAAAACGTTTGACAAAATTCAACACCCATCTATGATAACAATGCTTCAGAAAGAAGGCAAAGAAGGAACATACCTCAACATAATAAAAGCCGTATATGAAAAACCCACAGCAAACATTATCCTCAATGGTGAAAAACTGAAAACTTTCCCCTAAAGTCAGGAACAAGACAAGGGTGCCCACTCTCAACACTACTATTCAACATAGTTTTGGAAGTTTTAGCCGTAATAATCAGAGAAGAAAAGGAAATAAAAGGAATCCAGATTGGAAAAAAAGAAGTAAAGCTCTCATTGTTTGCAGACATTATGCAGATTACATTTGCAGACATTTGCAGATGATTGGAGAAGGAAATGGCAACCCACTCCACTGTTCCTGCCTGGAGAATCCTAGGGACGGGGGAGCCTGGTGAGCTGCTCTCTATGGGGTCACACAGAGTCAGACACGACTGAAGTGACTTAGCAGCTTAGCAGTAGCAGCAGCAGCAGATGACATTACCCTCTACATAGAAAACCCTAAAGACCACCACCAGAAAATTACTAGAGCTAATCAATGAATATAGTAAAGTTGCAGGATATAAAATTAATACACAGAATTCCCTTGCATTCCTATACACTAACAATGAAAAAACAGAAAGAGATATTAAAGAAACAATCCCATTCACCATTATGACGAAAAGAATGAATTGCTTAGGAATAAATCTACCTAAAGAAACAAAAGACCTATATATAGGAAACTATAAAACACTGATGAAAGAAATTGAAGATGACACAAACAGAGGGAGAAGTATACCATGTTCATGGATTGGAAGAATCAATATAGTGAAAATGAGTATACTCTTGAAAGCAATCTATAGATTCAGTGCAATCCCTATCAAGCTACCAATGGCATTTTTCACAGAACTAGAAAAAAATAATTACACAGTTTGTGTTATGGAAATACAAAAAACCTTGAATAGCCAAAACAGTCTTGAGAAAAAAGAATGGAACTGGAGAAATCAACCTGCCTGACTTCAGACTATACTACAAAACCCACTTTTGATCACTTAGTATTGTAAAACAAAGAATGTTGTTCCTATCCTTTTACAGTGATAAAATGATAAGCTGCTGCAGTAGTTGACACTATGAAAGTGAAAGTGAAGTCGCTCAGTTATGTCTGACTCTTTGCGACCCCATGGACTGTAGCCTACTAGGCTCCTCCGTCCATGAGATTCTCCAGGCAAGAATACTGGAGTGGGTTGCCATTTCCTTCTCCAGGGGATCTTCCCGATCCAGGGATCAAACCCGGGTCTCCTGCATTGGAGGCAGATGTTTTAACCTCTGAGCCACCAGAGAAGTCCCTAGTTGACACTATGCCCTGAGAGAAATTAAGGATGAAAACTAAGTGAGGCATTCTGAGCTTTGGAAAAACAGGCCACTTAGATAGTTAGATGTATATCTCAGGAAGAATTTTAATGAACCCATATTATTGCATCTTCCCATACATTTTTAAAAAAATCACTAAAATAATTAACCAAGGTATCTGTTCCTTTGAATAGAAGTAAACTTTAATTGAGGTGTGTGCTTAATTACATGTATTCTATATATATATACTGGCTTTTTCTCCTACCTCTTTGGAGCAATTCTCTCAGAAGCCACAGAGAGGCTGTTTTCTGGCTATAGTCCTCAGTAAGGTCCTGAATAAAACTGATACAACTCTTATGTTGAATATGTTTCTTCCAGTTCACATTATCTATGTGTTTTTGATGGTGTCTTCAACTTGAATGAGTGAAATTCCATTAGTTTCAGCCATACTTGCTAACTCTATATTCCTTGCCAATGACAGTATTACAAATAATCCTGTAATGGAATCCTAGCTGTGTATATGTATTAGAAAGACTTCTTTGTTGCTTTAGAGTAGTTCTCTTCTTTTTTTAAAGACATATGAAAATTAGATGCTAATCTAACCCTCTTCTGAGTTTTGGGAAATTTGATTTGAAAATATGATTTCTGGAGAATTTACAAACAGAAGCCCAGGGGTAAGGGAGAAACAACATGCAACAAATATCAAAATGAAAATTTGAAAGGAACCTGCATCCATGAAAATTTAATTGCGTTACTAAAGTGACTTGCTTGGGAGGATTCTATCATTGGGCATCTCAATGTGATGTCAGATAGTGTGGCTGTATTGCATAACCCACTTTATTTATTTTTTAATGTTTATGATTTATTAAGCCTTGCTGGGTCTTAGTTGCAAAACACTGGATCTTTAGTTGCAGCACGCAAATTCTTAGTTGTGGCATGTGGGACCTAGTTCCCTGACCAGGGATCAAAGCTGGGCCCCAGCATTTGGAGATGGAATCTTAGTCACTGGATCACTAGAGAAGTCCTTATAATACACTTTAAATTATGTCACTCACAGTCAAAAGTATCCTAACTTTTTCAGGGGCATCTGGGGATATATCTTGCCATCATCATATCTGCATTTCACAAAAACTGAAAACAGTGTCACAAAATGCAACTGCTACCTTCAGCTCAATTCATTATTAAGAGTGAATAGTTAGTTAAGATTGCCATTTTATCTTTCAGCAAGCTTCTCTTTGCCCTTTATCTTGAAATTTTACCCCTTTCTAGTTCTCTGGCTGTTGCTTTGTTTCTAAGTACTTTGATTCAATATCCATACCTCATGCCTTTGTTCATGCCTCTCTCTTACCTGAAGTCCTTTACCTATGCCCTGTGACCTCCACCTGTGAAAATGTGACCTTTGTTCAATGTCCATAACAAATACTTACTCCATAATGAAGTTTTCTTTCTTTCCCAATAAAATTGCTTTTTATTTTTCCTGATTTTTCATAACATTTCTTTCTGGGACTCTTTTATATCCATTCTTATATTTTATTCAGACTTTACATTTTGTAAGGTCAAAGATGGCCTCATGTATACAGTGAGGTTCTTGAAAAGGGGACGGGTTTTCATTCATCATTGTATTGACAGTTCCTGATACATAGTAGGTGTCTAAGAAGCATTCATTGAATGAATTATATTAGAATCCCGACTTAGACATTTTCTGTCATAGACTCATTTCAGCTCTTTACCTAGAAAAATTCACATTGCAGATGTCTCTGAGAGTAGTTACCCCTTTGGATCCAATTAATGTTTAGCTTTTGCTTGCAAGAACAATTCAGTCCTGAAAGTAATATCAGCCATAAAAATGAGGCACAAAAATTAACTCTTTTTTTTTTTTTAAACAATTCATTCTCCCTATAGGAGGCATGCAGGTAGAAAAATAAATGAAATTAGCATTCTTATCTCCTCTCGCAGCATAGATCTTAAGGCACTCTGGATGAGTTTGCAAGATTAACATGCCAGAATTTCACATAAGAATTGTTCACAGCTCCATGGATGAATTTAAATGTAATTCAGAAATATCATGAAAGAATTTAATTTCCTAAAAGTGAGTGCAGACTTTGCAAGGATTAGAATGCAAAATACTACCAATTTTCACTAAGTATTTGCTGGAATTAAACTTTCTGTATACAACTATTCTATAATTCAGTATGCACTGGTTACTTTTCTATCAGATGTGGTACTTAGTTTAATTTTTTTCTCTGCACACTTGAGAATGTATGGTCTCTTAATTTAGAGAAGGACATGGTGCTGGCACCTCCCTTCTGAATAGCTTTAGACAGAGGGGACACATTGCTTGTGCTTTGAGATCTGCAATTTTACTGCTGCTCAGCAGAAACAGATGGGATCTAAGTGTAGTGGAATCTAAAAGGAAATGAATTTGGGGAGCTTGCAAATTATTCAGT
Source organism: Madoqua kirkii (assembly GCA_006408675.1). Classification (NCBI taxonomy): domain Eukaryota; kingdom Metazoa; phylum Chordata; class Mammalia; order Artiodactyla; family Bovidae; genus Madoqua; species Madoqua kirkii. Next base: position 12,040 of record SJYC01069535.1, read on the forward strand.
TCAGTTCCCTCATTCTTTTCTTTAATCACAGTGGAAATAGGAATTCCTAACATGTATGGAGTCTGTACTGTGTCTCAAGTAGTTTGCTTAATACTTAGCATGCATTATCTCAGTGAAGATCACAGACACAGCCACGGAAAATAAGCTATGCCACCTTGCTTTTATCATTCTTGGAAATAAAGAGGAAAAGATCTAGGATCACTGTCTGCCTCTTATCATTCACTGACATCCATTCTTTATTACACATCATTTTGTAACTATAAAATGAGGGCAAATTAGTTCACAGCATACATTTTATGGCTTCCCCGGTGTCTCATCTGTAAAGAAATACACCACCAATGCAGGAGATGTGGGTTTGATCCCTGGATTGGAAAGATCCCCTGGAGAAGGAAATGGCAACCCACTCCAGTATTCTTACCTGCAATATCCCCTGGGCAGAGGAGCCTAGTGGGCTATAGCCCATGGAGTTGCAAAGAATCAGGCATAGTGACTGAACAACAACAATATACATTTTACATTTTATTTTAATTGGCATGTTCCTATCTGATGGTATTGAGTCATGAGGACTTGAAATGTGAGTACTATTCATGAATGAAAGTACTTTTCTTCTGATTTATTATATTCAATATCACCAAATCTGGACTAGATTTTTTTTTATTTGTCCATAGGATTAACAAAATCACTAATCCTTCAGGAAATAAAAAATAGAGAATGCAGGAAATAAGAATAAAACAATTGAAAATGTTTTCATAAATGGCATAATGAGAATGCAGTGAAATAACTGAACAGTGTGATTTATACTTTGCAATGAAATGCATAAGTGTGGGTGGCTCTGTGCTTCAGCTTCCTCATCTGTAAATGAAAAGAGATTGGATTCTGTCTTCCCTGATATTCATTTAATTTAAAGCTATACATGATACTAGGGAAGAAAAAGAAAAAAAAAACAACTTGTTTTTTCTAAAACATGAACAAAGTTGAACAACTTGGTGTTGATTTCTCCTGAATATTTGACACCAGGAAGGAAAAGCAATTTATTTATTTATTTTCATTCTAATGTAACACTGATAGTTTATACTGTAATCAAAGAGAAGTTACTACACTTGTTCTCAAAAATGTATTGGAAATGTAAAATTTAGAAATATTGAGAGAACACGCTATTGAATGATACATAGATTTACACTGATTTCTGTTTCTTATCATTCAAGGATAATGCTGAAATAAACACCTGAAAGGAAGTTTACTAGAGTTTTTGCAAGAGTAAGAAAACAGGGCCTTAAGTACCAAACAAATAAATTAGTCTATTTAGTCCCTAAATCTATGAAAGTTGGCATCGTATGGGACTCACAACCCACACACTGAACCATTCACTTCTAGCATTGCTGTGTGACAGTGGTGTGGCTCAGTATTAGGTTTGTCTGCTTCTCTATTCACAGCCTTAGTGGAAAATTTCTACTTTCTACAGCTCCTGGCATAAAAACTTATGCACTGAAAGGAGTGGCAGGCCATTTTCCCTTTCAGTTTGGTAAATCCTTCATTTTAAATAATAAAATAGTATAAAATCACAATATACAATTACTTTACAAAATCAGAGCTCATAAATCTGTCATTTTCAGTTATTCAAATACTGTGGGGGGAAAAAGAGAACAATAAGTAAAATATCTTCTGAGCCACTGATACTTTGTAAAATGTACACATTAATACCCAGTCTAACAAACAAAACATTCAGACAACATTAAAAGTAATAGCACGGAAATAAATGCTGGAGGCAGATCGTTTTATAACCTTAATATATAAACACTTATTGAGCACTTGCTATTTGGCATTTATTGTCCTAAGTGCTATATCACCACCATGAACTAGAATTATTTTGTAAATGATTACCATGAATTATTATTTATTTCTGTTTCATAGATGATGAACCTGAGGCTCAGAAAGATGATGTAACAGCTATAAATGATGTTGCCAGAATTTAATTTCAGGCAATATTAGTATAGAACTCAAATTTAAAGCCATGACATTTTATTAGTTTTCTGACATTGGAAAAGTGGACAATTTATAGCCTAAACATAGAGATGAAATTTAAAAAGAGACATTTAAAAACATGCATCACAGAAAGACAAAGTGGTAAAATATAAACAAATATTTGCTACTGCATTTACTACAATTGGGTATCAATGCTTTCAGAAAATTATTTTTCTCTTAGATTTCCATTATTTGTGAGTATTGAGTGGCAGAGCAAATTTTCTTAATTTACTGACCATAGTTTTTCTCATATATAAAATTAAAATGTCTTCATTGTGGAAGATGCTGTGGTAATTAAATGACTCTGAAAGGTCTAGCACAATGTCAGACATATTTTGAACACTCCATACATGGTGACTACTAGTCATTAGTTAATAACAATATAATATAGAATGTACTCAGATTCTAATATTGATTCAAGTGGATCATATCACATTTATTTGCCTGATGCATCAAACACAATTACCTTATGCTTATGCTTATATATATATTATTATATATAATTGGAGAAGGAAATGACAACCCACTCCAGTATTCTTTCCTGGAGAACCCTGTGGACAGAGGAGCCTGGTGGGAGCCTGGAGTCCATGTGGTCACAAGAGTTGGACACGACTTAGTGACTAAACTACCACCATATATATATAATATATCAATAGTAATACAAGAAAAAAACTGAAAGCAATACTCTTTTAGAAAAAGTTTGGAAAAGGAATCATTTTCAACCTCCAACATGTTTAAGGATAAAATGATATCCTCTATTTCAAAGATTTTAAATAAGTGATTCTTAGTCTGAATACATCATAGTCTAAAATGCTGATGTAGTGTAAGTGCTCATATTAAACATAAATTGCCCATATCAGAGACAAATTATTCGTACAGCACATAACACAGATAGTATTGGTTATTTGACAATTCCTTAGTAAAATCTGTTATAAATACTGAATTCCTCAAGAAAAAGAGATTTTTTATATGTCAGTTTAACCTTAAAAAATGTCTTTTTCTTTAATTTTAGAGTGTGAAGCCTATTAATAAAGAGTTAGTAAACATACATTTTTAAAATGAAGAATGATATTCATTGTGGCTACATTTTAATCTATTTGAGAGAATCTACGAAAATGTTGGATAAATATAAAAACTTTTATTTTAACATATGGCTAACCTCTTGAACACAAAGGACATTTTGGTGGCAAGAATAAAACTAGGTAATCATTGTAGCTAGAAGTTGCCCAAAAGGTATCTGAAGACAGCTTTAGTAGATTAAGATATGAATATATTTAAAGGTGTGTCCAAACAACAGGGACAACATGGAACCTGAGACTATATCAGAGCAACCTGTTAATATTTACACATAAAGTAAGGGCCCAGGACTCCCTAGAGACAACACTCCCAGTAAGAGAAATGTTTGCATACATGCTTCCTCTACCCTACCTCCCATGAAATCTGAAAAGGGAGGTGTAAAGATACACAGTTTTAAGCAAGAGTTGCCATGAGAATTCTAGCCAGAGTACTATACAAATGAGGGTTAAAATAACTTAGAAGTTTCTTCTGGATTGATAGTGTTTCCATGGGTCAGGCAAAGCCACTATAGCTACTGCCCCCAATCCTTCCCAGCATCAGAGGCTTTTCCAATGAGTCAACTCTTCTCATGAGGTGGCCAAAGTACTGGAGATTAAGCTTTAGCATCATTTCTTCCAAAGAAATCCCAGGGCTGATCTTCAGAATGGACTGGTTGGATCTCCTTGCAGTCCAAGGGACTCTCAAGAGTCTTCTCCAACACCACAGTTTAAAAGCATCAATTCTTCGGCATTCAGCCTTCTTCACAGTCCAACTCTCACATTCATACATGACCACAGGAAAAACCATCGCCTTGACTAGATGGACCTTAGTCGGCAAAGTAATATCTCTGCTTTTGAATATACTATCTAGGTTGGTCATAACTTTTCTTCCAAGGAGTGTCTTTTAATTTCACGGCTACAGTCACCATCTGCAGTGATTTTGGAGTCCCCCAAAATAAAGGCTGACACTGTTTCCACTATTTCCCCATCTATTTCCCATGAAGTGATGGGACCACATGCTATGACCTTGTTTTCTGAATGTTGAGCTTTACGCCAACTTTTTCACTTTCCTCTTTCACTTTGATCAAGAGGCTTTTTAGTTCCTCTTCACTTTCTGCCACAAGGGTGGTATCATCTGCATATTTGAGGTTATTGATATTTCTCCTGGCAGTCTTGATTCCAGCTTGTGTTTCTTCCAGTCCAGCGTTTCTCATGATGTACTCTGCATATAAGTTAAATAGGCAGGGTGACAATATACAGCCTTGACGTACTCTTTTTCCTATCTGGAACCAGTCTGTTGTTCTATGTCCAGTTCTAACTGTTACTTCCTGGCCGGCATACAGATTTCTCAAGAGGCAGATTAGAAATCTAGAGTTAATTGTGTTTGAACAAAAAAGACCAGTCCCTAACCTGTTAAAAATTTAAAGTTTGTTTACACAAGGCAGTGGAAATAGATTCTTGGCGGGCACGGACAGAACATTTTGCACACCAGGACACAGGAGAAAGGAGCAGTGACCACAAAAAAGACTGACCCAGACTTGCCATGAGTGTCCAGGAGACTGGCAGAGGCATGGGTCGGCACTGGCCTGTTGCTGGGTTGGGGGCAATGAGGATAGCAGTACATGTATGGGATCTTTTGAAGGAGGTCACCATTATCTTCATTACCTCCACCATAGTTTTGCCCCAGGTAAATAACAGAGGGAACACAGCCCCACCCATTAACAGAAAATTGGATTAAAGATATACTAACATAGCCCTACCCAGCAGAACAAGCCCAATCTCCCCCTCAGTCAGTCATTCCCATTAGGAAGCTTCCATAAGCCCTTATTCTTCACCATCAGAGGACAGACAGACTGAAAACCACAGTCACAGGAAACTAACCAATCTGATTACATGGACCACAGCCTGTCTAATGCAGAGCAACTATGAGCCATGCCATGTAGGGCCACTCAAGACAGATGAGTCATGATGACGAGTTCTGAGAAAACGTGATCCCCTGGAGGAAGGAATGGCAAACCACTCCAGTATTCTTGCCTTGAGAACCCCATGAATAGTATGAAAAGGCAAAAAGATAGGACACTGAAAGAGGAACTCCCCAGGTTGGTAGGGGCCCAGTATGCTACTGGAGATCAGAGGAGAAATAACTCCAGAAAGACTGAAGAGAGAGATTCAAAGCAAAAACAACACTCAGTTGTGAATGTGATGAGGTAAGTAAGGTCCGATACTGTAAAGACACAGCCCCACCCATTAACAGAAAATTGGATTAAAGATATACTAACATAGCCCTACCCAGCAGAACAAGCCCAATCTCCCCCTCAGTCAGTCATTCCCATTAGGAAGCTTCCATAAGCCCTTATTCTTCACCATCAGAGGACAGACAGACTGAAAACCACAGTCACAGGAAACTAACCAATCTGATTACATGGACCACAGCCTGTCTAATGCAGAGCAACTATGAGCCATGCCATGTAGGGCCACTCAAGACAGATGAGTCATGATGACGAGTTCTGAGAAAACGTGATCCCCTGGAGGAAGGAATGGCAAACCACTCCAGTATTCTTGCCTTGAGAACCCCATGAATAGTATGAAAAGGCAAAAAGATAGGACACTGAAAGAGGAACTCCCCACGTTGGTAGGGGCCCAGTATGCTACTGGAGATCAGAGGAGAAATAACTCCAGAAAGACTGAAGAGAGAGATTCAAAGCAAAAACAACACTCAGTTGTGAATGTGATGAGGTAAGTAAGGTCCGATACTGTAAAGACCGATATACATATGAGCCTGGAATGTTAGATCCATGAATTGAGGCAAACTGGAAGTGGTCAAACAGGAGATAGCAAGAGTGAATATTGACATTTTAGGAATCAGCAAACTAAAATGGACTGAAATGGGTGAATTTAACTCAAATAACCATTACATTTACTACTGTGGGCAAGAATCCCTTAGAAGAAATGCAGTAGCCATCACAGTCAACAAAAGAGTCCGAAATGCAGTACTTGAAGCAATCTCAATAGTGACAGAATGAACTCTGTTTGATTCCAAGGCAAACCATTCAATATCACAGTAATCCAAGTCTATGTCCCTACCAAGAATGCTGAAGAAGTTGAAGTTGAAAGGTTCTGTGAAGACCTGCAAGACCTTCTAGAACTGACACCCCCCAAAAGATATCTTTTTCATTATAGGGGACCAGAATGCAAAAGTAGAAAGTCAAGAAATGCCTAGAGTAACAGGCAAATTTGGCCTAGGAGTACAGAATGAAGCAAGGCAAAGGCTATAGAGTTTTGCCAAGAAAATGCACTGGTCATAGCAAACACCCTCTTCCAACAACACAGGAGAAGACTACGCATGGACATCACCAGATGGTCAATACCAAAATCAGATTGATTATATTTGCAGCCAAAGATGGAGAAGTTCTATACAGTCAGCAAAAACAAAACCAAGAGCTGACTGTGGCTCAGACCATGAACTCCTTATTGCCAAATTCAGACTTAATTGAAGAAAGAAGGGAAAACTACCAGACCATTCAGGTATGACCTAAATCAAATCCCTTATGATTATATAGTGAAAGTGACAAATAGATTCAAGGGATTAGATCTGATAGAGTGCTGGAAGAACTATGGACAGAGGTTCAGGACATTGTACAGGAGGCAGGAATCAAGACCGTCCCCAAGGAAAATAAATGCAAAAAGGCCAAATGGTTGTCTGAGGAACTCTTACACATACTGTGAAAAGAAGAGAAGCTAAAAGCAAAGGAGAAAATGAAAGATATACCTGTTTGCATACAGAGTTCCAAAGAATAGAAGGAGAGATAAGAAAGCTTTCCTCAATGATAAAGGCATGAAATAGAGGGGAAAAAATGGAATGAAAAAGACTAGAGATCTCTCCAAGAAAATTAATGATACCATGGGGACATTTCATGCAAATATGGGCATAATAAAGGGCAGATATAATATGGACCTAACAGAAGCAGAAGATATTAAGAAGAGGTGGCAAGAATACACGGAAGAACTGTACTGAAAAGATCTCATGACCCAAATAATCATGATGGTGTTGTCACTCACCCACAGCCAGACATCCTGGAATGCAAAATCAAGTGGGCCTTAGAAAGCATCACTATGAATAAAGCTAGTGGAGGTAATGAAATTCCAGTTGAGCTAATTCAAATCCTAAAAGATGATGCTGTGAAAGCCCTGCATTCAATATGCCAGCAAGTTGGGAAAACTCAGCAGTGGCTACAGGACTGGAAAAGGGCCAGTTTAAAAAAATAATAATAATAAAATAATAAAAAAGGTTTTTATTCCAATCCAAAGAAAGGCAATGCCAAAAAATACTCAAACTACCACACAATTGCACTCATCTCACACACTAGTAAAGTAATGCTCAAAATTCTCCAAGCCAGGCTTCAACAGTACATAAACCGTGAACTTCCAGATGTTCAAGCTGGATGTAGAAGAGGCAGAGGAACAAGAGATCAAATTGCCAACATCCATTGGATCCTTGAAAAAGCAAGAGAGTTCCAGAAAAACACCTACCTCTGCTTTATTGAATATGCCAAAGCCTTTGACTGTGTGGATCACATCAAACTGTAGAAAATTCTTAAAGAAATGGGAACACCAGACCACCTGACCTATCTCTTAAGAAATCTATATGCAGGTAAGGAAGCAAAACAGTTAGAACTGGACATTGGACAATACACTAGTTCCAAAATCTGGAAAGGAGTAGGTCAAGGCTGTATATTGTCACCCTGCTTATTTAACTTATATGGAGAGTCCATCACATGAAATGCTGGGCTGGATGAAGCACAAGCTGGAATCAAGGTTGCTGGGAGAAATATCAATAATCTCAAAAGTGCAGATGACACCACCCTTATGACAGAATGCAAAGAAGAACTAAGGAGCCTCATGATGAAAGTGAAAGAGGAGAGTGAAAAAGTTTGCTTAAAGCTCAACATTCAGAAAACGAAGATCATGGCATCTGGTCCCATCACTTCATGGGAAATAGATGGGGAAACAGTGGAAACAGTGTCAAACTATTTTGGGGGGCTCCAAAATCACTGCAGATGGTGATTGCATCCATGAAATTCAAAGATGCTTACTCCTTGGAAGGAAAATTATGAGCAAGCTAGATAGCATATTGAAAGCAGAGACATTCCTTTGCCAACAAAGGTCCATCTAGTCAAGGCTATGATTTTTCTAATGGTTATGTATGGATGCAAGAGTTGGATTGTGAAGAAAGCTGAGCACCAAAGAATTGATGCTTTTGAACTGTGGTGTTGGAGAAGACTCTTGAGAGTCCCTTGGACTGCAAGGAGATCCAACCAGTCCATTCTGAAGGAGATCAGCCCTGGGATTTCTTTGGAAGGAATGATGCTAAAGCTGAAACTCCAGTACTTTGGCCACCTCATGCGAAGAGCTGACTCATTGGAAAAGACTCTGATGCTGGGAGGGATTGGGGGCAGGAAGAAAAGGTGATGACAGAGGATGAGATGGCTGGAAGGCATCACCAACTCAATGGATATGAGTTTGAGTGAAACCTGGGAGATGGTGATGGACAGAGAGGCCTGGCATGCTGCGTTTCATGGGGTTGCAAACAGTCGGACACCAACGAGCGAGAGTGAAACCTGGGAGATGGTGATGGACAGAGAGGCCTGGCATGCTGCGTTTCATGGGGTTGCAAACAGTCGGACACCACCGAGCGACTGAAGTGAACTGAAAAATACTAAATATGTTAGAGACTAAATGTGTTTTAACAATTTTTTTCTGCGCCTCTGGCATTTGCCTCCTCCCATGGAAGACAGCCCTCAAATATAAATTAGATCCACAACCCTTATGATTGGGATAAAGGAACTCTTTACTGGGAACTCATATAACTTGTCCAGAGTGAGGCTGGCAGTAGCAGCACTAGCCTCACAGAATTCTTTCTGCTCCATTCCATGTCAGGAGATAAAGAATGAGAGCTTTCTGCATACCTTTTGCAAATTACAATTTGCTTTATATGGAGCATTCATTAATGGCTTTTGTTTTCTTGTCCTGAAGCACACATTTCTGTCTATGCCTTTGGTAAATGGTTTCATTTTCTGCCATTGTTTATTATTTGTACTTGTCAGATTTTTAATTGTATAATTAAGATACTATTGGTCTTCACTAAAAATATCATCAAAGTGTTGTGACAGTGGTGTACTAAATAAATCATGAAGTCACTGAATATAAAAGGAAATTTAAAGATTCTAAGCTACAGGATATGTAACATATTTCACTTATAGACATCTTAATCAGGTCTAGGAAATAACCAGTTTTGCTAATAGCCATTGGAAAGCAGACAGTTATTAGCTCTGTATCATCTAATGAAATACCATTACATCAGTGACCAATGTTTGAAATGGGGAATTTTAGGAAAATAATATTCAGAAAAAACAAGTAGTTTTTCTAGTTTCTTTCTGTGAAAACAGCGATATTGAGAAATAAATAAAACCAATTTAGAACTATAGGGAGATGACAAAACTGAGGTCTAGAAAATGTGTGTCATTTGCATGAGGTTATATGTTAATTGGGTTTTCTGGTCAACTTGATGGTTTCATTTTAGTTTTGTTGTTGTTCAGATTACTTTTTCTCTGTACTCTGGGCATGCTACTGCTTGGCCCCAGTGGTAGTATTATTAGTTTAGACACACATGTCTCCAGGATGTAGAGGTTCTGGGAATGCAGATTAAAATATTTACAGCAAATTCCATATGGCTATATATCATTTTTTTAAATTCAAGTAGATTTTCTTTCAGGTGAACATTGATTTATATAAATCCAAACTGCCTAATTACAAAAACAATAACAAAAAAAACTTCTGAATTTGTGTAGATTAACATTATAAACAAGGGCTAAAACAAGTGCCCCCAGGTACTACGTAGATGGGACAATGTACAACTGAATATAAATTATTTGAATATAAATTATTTTTGTCCTTGGGATAAGGTTTTTTTTTTCATAATTTTTTCTTTTGGATACTTTGTTTCCAAGGCTTGTCTTTTTTCCCTCACTGTTCTGAAATGAGGCTTTTAAAAAATGCCTTTATATTTCTTCTTGTATTCTTTGGAAGGACTGATGCTGAAGCTGAAATGTCAATGCTTTGGCTACCTGATGTGAAGAACTGACTCATTTGAACGGACTCTGATGCTGGGAAAGATTGAAGGTTGGAGGAGAAGGGGATGACAGAGGATGAGATGGTTGGATGGCATCATTGATGGACATGAGTTGGAGCAGCTCTGGGAGTTGGTGATGGACAGGGAAGCCTGGCATGCTGCAGTCCATGGGATCACAGAGAGTCGGATACGACTGAGAGACTGAACTGAATTTCTTCTTGTATATCAGTTGTATGGTGCATCTGGTTTGGGGCCTTTTCTCTCTTTTAATGTGAATAACTCTGAGACAGAAAAGTAGTGGAACAAAGCATTCCCAGTTCTCCTTATGAGAAATCTACTGCTCCTGAACTGGCTTCTACTGGAATTTGTTTTTGGCTGATCTTTACATGACCTTTGAAATTCTGGCATCTGACTTGCCTCAAGCTTGGACTCTATGGCTCCAAGTCTAATTCCTTCAGGGACCTTGTCCTCCCAATCTCATATTTTCTGGACCTTTCTGTCTATCTTAACTCTTAGGAAGTCCAGATAGGAGAAACTGGAAGCTATTTTCTGGGCCTCTTTATTGGTCTTAACCCTATGAAAGATAAGATATGTTAAGCAAAATACCACAAAACTCTAAAAGTTTTGTTGTATCCCAGTGAATGTACCAGTGCTGAGAGAGATGCTTATAGAAGGGAAATAATGAGTTAATTGGAAAATGCCAAAGACTGGGAAACTTCTGGCATTGACATCCAAAAAAAGGGATTCACCCAGTGATTCAGTATTTTTAAACCATTCTAAATGAGAGATGGCTAACGTTAACAGATTAAAATTTTCAGAAACTTCCAAGAGCATGAGTCCAAAAAATAATATTTTTAATAATACATCCTTTCACACTCCAGTGCACTTCTTGGTTCTGGCTTGGGCTATTGACAGATGTGCCAACATTCTCCCAGGGTAAAAAATATGCAGTCCTCAAAGGGCTCCTGCCCAACCGGAAAAGGGAAATTCCAGCCATCTCTTAATAAAGCATGTGCTCCAGAGATTTGCAACTCAGTTTTGTAGACCTAATGAGTCTGAAGATGATTGGAATAAACATTGAAATTTTGGTAGCAGCTTAGCCGAATTCTGGCTAATCTCTATGTCCTTTGTGGTTTTGCCCTTCACAGATGCAAACTCCACAGGGCTACTGCTCACCAAGATCATTAGTGCCATACAAAGCCAATTGAAAACAAGTCAAGTGACATTCCTTGTTGTGCATCTTTAATTTACAAAGGGAAATTCTCTGGGCAGTTTCATTAGCTTCTAGAAAGTTTAATTGGATGAAAACATTGCTTTCATGATCTTTGATACCATGTGTTGGTACAAATTAAAGCATAGCGGTCCTAGTCACGGAATTTTGCTCCTCAAATGCCTCCAGAGGGTTAGACTTGACAAAGGAGGGTCCTTAACAGAATTATTACAAATCTCCCAGGATGTAAATTGATGCTTGTGAATGTCAAGGTTCAGTATCAAACAAAAGAACAAAGTCAGATAAACACATGCATAATCAAAGGTTCATGAAAAACATATAATGCGTTCAAGACAGACAATGCATATAGGAGTTCTGCATTGCATGCAAAGTGGGCAGGTACTTTTATAAAAATATTGGTTTTAATGCAGCATGGCATATGAATTGTCCATATGGTATCATAACATATTGAGAGTTTTCTTACGACTTGAATTTGTATAATCACTGATGGCCTATTAAGTGAATTTGGTCAATAAGAAACATTGAACCCTGATTATTCTGTGTGCAATTTATATTGATTACCCCACTGAAGTAATCTTTGGGCTTGAAAAATAAATTAATCTTCTTGAGTTAGAGAAGGTAAAGAGAGGAGGCAGTGGAATAAGATTTGATATATTTGTCTAATAAGATAATCATAGAAATAGTCATGTCCAGGTTTTTCTGGTTGAGGAACACCATTATGTTGATATTTGTAAGGGGCTCAGTCTTCAGAAGGTGGGCCATCACTAACCAAAATCACAAATTCCTAAAGCTGTGCTAGGATATATGTCTGTTTCTGCAGACCAGGCTACTTAAGATTGGTGTCTCTTAATGAATTCCTAAAAGAGAGCAAGGGAGAATGCTAAGGGAAGTGTCACAGTTACAATAGTGCACACTGTTCGCTTTTACTGTCTCTAGCTTTATCTGCCAAACATAGTAAATGTTTGTATCACCCACTGACTCTAGTGGGTACTGACATTTTGAGACCTTTTATCTTCCATTCTTGTTTTGAAGATTGTCACCTTAAAAATAATGCCTTAATGAGTCTATGAATAATTTTTGAGACATAACAAATATGTATCATGGATGTCTCCACACTCTATTCCAATGGTCATGACTAACGGCATGTGAAATAGTGCACACTGTTCGCTTTTACTGTCTCTAGCTTTATCTGCCAAACATAGTAAATGTTTGTATCACCCACTGACTCTAGTGGGTACTGACATTTTGAGACCTTTTATCTTCCATTCTTGTTTTGAAGATTGTCACCTTAAAAATAATGCCTTAATGAGTCTATGAATAATTTTCGAGACATAACAAATATGTATCATGGATGTCTCCACACTCTATTCCAATGGTCATGACTAACGGCATGTGGTCCTAGGAGTGTTTCAGATGTTTTAGGCTGCCAATACCAGCCCATCAGGATGGGGACATGAGCAGAAAAGTTTTGGTCCTGCTCTAACCATGTCATGAATTTCATAAAGCACTCTGGTCTTATTAGGAAAACATGTCTAAACTGCCTTATAGGGAAGAACCTCCTTGTAAATGATTCTTAGTAATCTAATGACACTGCTGCTGCTAAGTTGCTGCAGTTGCGTCCAACTCTGCAATCCCATGAACTGCAGCCTCCCAGGCTCCTCTGTCAGTGGGATTCTTAGTAATTTCTCTAAATAGCAGGATATATATTTTGTGATAGGTTCAAATTTCAGTGGTCATTTTAGCAGAAAAGTTAAAAAGTTTGGAAGCATTCATTGCCATATGACTCAGGGAACTCAAACCAGCCCCCATGATCGAAGGCAGGAGGTGGGTTTAGGAGGGAGGGGTCATATGTATGCCTATGGCTGATTCATGTTGCCGTACGGCAGAAGCCAACCCAATATTGCAAAGCAATTATCCTTCAATTGAAAATAAATAAATTTTTATAAGTATTCATTTCAGGTCAATCACTCAGTCATGTCCGACTCTTTGCGACCCCATGAACCACAGCAGCCAGGCCTCCCTGTCCATCACCATCTCCCAGAGTTCACTCAGACTCACATCCATCAAGTCAGTGATGCCATCCAGTCATCTCATCCTCTGTCGTCCCCTTCTTCCCCTGCCCCCAATCCCTCTCAGCATCAGAGTCTTTTCCAATGAGTCAACTCTTCACATGAGGTGGCCAAAGTACTGGAGTTTCAGCTTTAGCATCTTTCCTTCCAAAGAAATCTCAGGGCTGATCTCCTAAAAAGTGTGGAAGCCTTCAAATGATGTCAGGAAACATTTTAACCTTTTTTTGTGTGTAAGTTATGTATACATTTAAACTATTGCTAATAATTCATTTGCTTGAATAGTCATAAACTTTAAATATAATATGTAGCTACTGGATTTGACTCCACATTTTAATTAGAAAAAAATGAAATCATTTTAGCATTAGAAATAGTTAATAATGTTTTAAACAGAAGATCGTGCCAGTGGTTGTAAAGAACTAATTCTAATATCTAGAATATAACAGAGAGGCACATTTTTGCTATTTAGAAAATGTTTCCTAAAAAGAAAAAAAAAGCATTTGTATGCAAGCACTTGTATTCCCTTCTTATGCAAATCTCAAAAATGCTTTAATTTTCCTGAACACTTAATTGACATTATACATAGCCATGAAAGATTTATACAGAATCATGTTTATGTGAAAGCAAAAGTTCCTATTGAACAGTACAGACTTGAAAGCTAAACCAGGAAATCATAATAAGCAACTAAGTAAACATTGAAGTCAAATGTGTGCTATGATAATGGTGGTATAATGTGGTGAGTCTCAATGATAGGAAACAAAAGAAGAAACACTACCTAAATCTTGTGACACCAATTCATCTTTCTCATTGTTCCCAAATATTTACAGTAGGTGAGGAGCTGTTTCTTCTATCTTTTCCTTTCCTTTCTTTCTTTCTTGTTTAATATGCATTTGTTTGTCTACATCTGTTCCTAGTCAGCAGCATGTAATGGGGTATAATGTGGTGAGTCTCAATGATAGGAAACAAAAGAAGAAACACTACCTAAATCTTGTGACACCAATTCATCTTTCTCATTGTTCCCAAATATTTACAGTAGGTAAGGAGCTGTTTCTTCTATCTTTTCCTTTCCTTTCTTTCTTTCTTGTTTAATATGCATTTGTTTGTCTACATCTGTTCCTAGTCAGCAGCATGTAGGGTCTTTCCTTGTAGCACATGGACTCTCTAGTTGTGGCACAAGGCCTTTGGAGCGCAAGGGCTCAGTAGTTGTTGTTCACGGGCTTAGTTGCCCCCTGGCATGTGGGATCTTGGTTTCCCAACCAGGGATCAAACCTGCATCCCCTGCATTGCAAGACAGATTCTTAACCACTGGACCAGGGAAGTCCCCATCTTTTCCTTTTCTATGCCTACTCAATGGAAGAAAATAATTTCATCGTCTCTTATGCTCTGTTTTCAGCTGCTCCTTGTAGAATACTCCCCAGATACATGTGGACCAAAGTTAGCAAAGAATGGGAAGGGCAGGCGTGGAGAGCTCCATTCATCACAGTGAGCATCCCTATCGAGTTTTCTCTGGCTACTTACTGAAACTGCCTCACTGGGCATTACTTCTCTCTCTGAACCGAATAGGAGAAAATTTTATCATTTCATTCTTTGCACCAAGTTTTTTCTTTAACTCTTGATTCATAAAAGGCAAGATTTAACTCCCCATTTCACTGTAAAATTGTACTGGGTTCCCTAGGATCCAAGCCAGGAAGCTATTCTAATTATCACAAACTTTGTACTGTACCATTAGCTTTTCTAATTTATCCTAATCGTCTGTTGTCAAATTGAGCTCAAAACTCCTGGACTCACTCCTATCCTGGACCTTGCCTTTCTATAACACCTTCTTCATGGATCTGGACAAACTTATTTGAAGGCCTTAATTTGAATTACTTAGGCTTGTATATTTGATCTCTTTGTCCTCTGCCTTTTCTAAAACCAGCTTGAACATCTGGAAATTCACAGTTCACGTATTGCTGAAGCCTGGCTTGGAGAATTTTGAGCATGAATTTACTAGCATGTGAGATGAGTGCAATTGTGGGGTAGTTTGAACATTCTTTGGCAATGCCTTTCTTTGGGATTGGAAAGAAAGCTAACCTTTTCCAGTCCTGTGGCCACTGTGGAGTTTTCCAAATTTGCTGGCATAGTGAGTACAGCACTTTCATAGCATCATCTTTCAGGATTTGAAATAGCTCCACTGGAATTCCATCACCTCCACTAGCTTTGTTCATAGTGATGCTTTCTAAGGCCCACTTGACTTCACATTCCAGGATGTCTGGCTCTAGATGAGTGATCACACCATTGTGATTATCTAGGTCATGAAGACCTTTTTTTGTACAGTTCTGTGTATTCTTGCCATCTCTTTTTAATATCTTCTGCTTCTGACAGGACCATACTATTTCTGTCCTTTATTGAGCCCATCTTTGCATGAAATGTTCCCTTGGTATCTCTAATTTTCTTGAAGAGATCTCTAGTCTTAGCTTGAACATCTGGAAGTTCACTGTTCATGTACTGTTGAAGCCTGGCTTGGAGAATTTTGAGCCTTACTTTACTAGCGTGTGAGATGAGTGCAATTGTGTGGTAGTTTGAGCATTCTTTGGCATTGCCTTTCTTTTGGTTTGGAATGAAAACTGACCTTTTCCAGTCCTATGGCACTGCTGATTTTTCCAAATTTGCTAGCATATTGAGTGTAGCACTTTCACACTATCATCTTTTAGGATTTGAAATAGCTCAACTGGAATCCCTTCACCTCCACTAGCTTTGCTCGTAGTGATGCCTTCTAAGGCTCACTTGACTTCACATTCCAGGATGTCTGGCTCTAGGTGACTGATCACACCATTGTGGTTATCTGGGTCGTGAAGATCTTTATTGTACAGTTCTTCTGTGTGTTCTTGCCACCTCTTCTTAATATCTTCAGCTTCTGTTAGGTCCATACCATTTCTGTCCTTTATCGAGCCTATCTTTGCATGAAATGTTCCTGTGGTATCTCTAATTTTCTTGAAGAGATCTCTAGTCTTCCCCATTCTGTTGTTTTCCTCTGTTTCTTTGTATTGATCACTGAGGAAGGCTTTCTTATCTCTCCTTGCTATTCTTTGGAACTCTGCATTCAGATGTTTATATCTTTCTTTTTCTCCTTTGCTTTTTGCTTCTCTTCTTTCCACAGCTATTTGTAAGGCCTCCCCAGACAGCCATTTTGCTTTTTTGCATTTCTTTTCCATGGGGATGGTCTTGATCCCTGTCTCCTGTACAATGTCACGAACCTCATTCCATAGTTCATCAGGCACTCTATCTATCAGATCTAGGCCCTTAAATCTATTTCTCACTTCCAATATATAATCATAAGGGATTTGACTTAGGTCATACCTGAATGGTCTAGTGGTTTTCCCTACTTTCTTCAATTTAAGTCTGAATTTGGCAATAAGGAGCTCATGATCTGAGCCACAGTTAGCTCCCAGTCTTGTTTTTGCTGACCGCATAGAGCTTCTCCATCTTTGGCTGCACAGAATATAATCAGTCTGATTTCAGTGTTGACCATCTGGTGATGTCCATGTGTAGAGTCTTCTCTTGTGTTTTTGGAAGAGTGTTTGCTATGACCAGTGCATTCTTTTTGCCAAAGCCTGCTATTTACCTGGGGCCAAACTATGGTGGAGGTAATGAAGATAGTGGCAACATCCTTCAAAACATCCCACGCATGTACTGCTACACTCAGTGCCCCCAACCCTGTAGCAGGCCACCACCGAGTGACGTCTCCACTGGAGACTTCTGGATACTCACAGGCAAGTCTGGGTCAGTCTCTATGGGGTCACTGCTCCTTTCTCCTGGGTCCTGGTGCACAAGGTTCTGATTGTGCCCTCCAAGAGTCTATTTCCCAGTCCTGAGTAAGTTCTGGAAGCTCTATGGTGGGGTTAATGGCAACCTCCTCCAAGAGGGCTTATGCCATACCCAAGTCTGCTGCACCCAGAGCCGCTGTCCCTGTGGCAGTCCACTGCTGATCCGTACCTCCACAGGAAATGCTTAAACAGTTCTGTGTCAGTCTCTGTGGGGTCCCTGCGTCCTGGTGTGCACCAGGTTTGTTTGAGCCCTTTTAGCTTCTCTGACAGAAATGGAGTTTGATTCTAAATGTGAATTCGCCCCTCCTACCATCTTGCTTGGGCTTCTCCTTTGCCCTTGGACTTGGGGTATCTCCTCACAGCCAGCTCCAGCGCCTACCGTCTTACTGGGGTTTCTTTGACCTTGGATGTGGAGTATCTCTTCAGGGCTCCTCTAGCAAAGCACAGCTGCCACTCCTGACCTTGGATGTGGGGCATCTCCTCTGGGCGCTCAATACATGTTTAATGACTGTCTTTCTGTGCTTATTTCTGTCTGCTGGGTTTCTTGGTAGTATTCAAGGTGCTTTACCACAAAGCTCCCAGTAGATGTCGCTGTTGTCCTGCTTGCAAATCCTACGTGCGTTTCCTTCTGCCCCTCCCCCATCTAGGTTTGGTTTCATTAGATTAAGAACACAAATATGTTTATTTTTAAGTTAGAGATCAGATTTTCCTCTAGTAATTATCAGAATCCTTGCTTTACTTTCATGTCGTCATTGACTTCTATTACTGTTGTTTTATTTGCTCATATTGTGCACATGAAGATCTCTATGCTGCTGCTAAGTTGCTTCAGTCCTGTCCGACTCTGTGCGACCCTGTAGACTGCAGCCCACCAGGCTCCCCCTTCCCTGGGATTCTCCAGGGAAGAACACTGGGAGTGGGTTGCCATTTCTTTCTCCAATGCATGAAAGTGAAAACTGAAAGTAAAGTCACTTAGTTGAGACCCCATGGACTGCAGCCTACCATGCTCCTCCGCCCATGGGATTCTCCAGGCAAGAGTACTGGAAGATCTCTATAGGTATTTAATAAAACTTGAATTGAAAAGAGAGGGTTTCTAGGGGTTTGAGGAGAGTGGTCTCCTGCTTTAACTTACTATAGTACTATCTATTTTTAAAAGATTAAGTAAATGCCTTGATTTTACCAGGGTTTTAAACCAGATCTTAATTCAAATTCAGTGTGAATTAGAAAAGGGGGAAAAAGAAATATTGACCTATAACACAAAATTAGCATTTCCTTTGACTATAAATATAAAAAAATGATAGTTCTTAGAACTATGCCACCAGCGAAATCGCAATGTTTTATATCACAGTTCCTGCCTCAGGGCTTTGCATTTGCTGTTCTTCTGCCTGGAATGCTTTGGCTCCTGACGTGTGGGTCTCAAATGTCATTTTGTCAGATGTCTCCAAATATCTTGTATAACATCGTCCTTCCCTCTCATCATTACTTCCATCTATTTCAGTCATAGGACTTACCTGACCTATTATGTCATCTGATACATTAGACATTCTCTTGTTTATTGTCTGTCTGTATCCATTAGAATGTAAGCTCCAAGGGGCTGTGCACTGTGCTTCTTTTTCAAAAAACTGTGTCCCTAAAGCCAAGAACAGTGTCCAGCACAGAGAAGCTCTCAAATATTTATTAAATTAATGAATGAGTAAATGGGAACCAGCTTTACATGTGTATCTGTTTCCTGTTGTTGCTGTAACAAATTACTGATAGAAATTTATTATCTGACAGTTATAGAGGCTGGAAGTCTGAAGCAGGTCTCATGGGACTAAAATCAAGGTGTCCTCAGGATTGTGTTCCTCCTGGAGACCCTAGGGAGAATCCATTTCCTTTTTTTTTTTTTTTTCCCCACTTTGTAAGGATTGACCGCCTTCCTTGGCCTGTGACCCCTTATTACTTCCATCGTATTGTCCAATATCTTTGGGGGCCATTGTTCTGCCTACCACATCATCTGTGTTATATTTTTTTTAAATGACCTGGTTTGGATGATTTCTTCTTTATAAGGTCTAATTGGTGGTCTTATAACTAAGGGGGACATCAGTTCAGTTCAGTTCAATCGCTCAGTCGTGTCCAACTGTTTGCAACCACATTGACTGTAGCACATCAGGCCTCTCTGTCCATCACCAACTCCTGGAGTTGACTCAAACTCATGTCCATTGAGTCAGTGATGCAATCTGACCATCTCATCCTCTGTTGTCCCCTTCTCCTCCTGCCTTCAATCTTTCCCAGAATCAGGATCTTTTCAAATGAGTCAGCTCTTCCCATAAGGTGGCCAAAGTATTAGAGTTTCAGCTTTAGCATCAGTCCTTCCAATTAATATTCAGGACTGATTTCCTTTAGGATGGACTGATTGGATCTCTTTGCTGTCTAGTCTAACTCTCAAGAGTCTTCTTCAACACCACAGTTCAAAAACATCAATTCTTCGGCACTCAGCTTTCTTTATAGGCCAACTCACATCCAAGCATGACTATTGGAAAAACCATAGCTTTGACTATATATACCTTTGCTGGCAAAGTAATGTCTCTGTTTTTTAATATGCTGTCTAGGTTGGTCATAATTTTTCTTCCAAGGAGCGTCTTTTAATTTCATGGCTGAAGTCACAATCTGCAGTGATTTTGGAGCCCCCCAAAATAAAGTCAGCCACTGTTTTCATTGTTTCCCCATCTATTTGCCATGAAGTGATGGGACCAGGTTCCAAGATCTTAGTTTTCTAGATGTTGAGCTTTAAGCCAATTTTTTCACTCTCCTCTTCCACTTTCATCAAGAGGTTCTTTAGTTCTTCACTTTCTACCATAAGTGTGGTGTCATCTGCATATCTGAGGTGATTGATATTTCTCCCAGCAATCTTGATTCCAGCATGTGCTTCGTCCAGCCTAGCGTTTTTCATGATGTACTCTGCATGTAAATTAAATAAGCAGGGTGACAATATACAGCCTTGACGTACTCCTTTCCCTATTTGGAACCAGTTTGTTGTTCCATATCCAGTTCTAACTGTTGCTTCCCGACCTGCATACAGATTTTTTTCAAGATACAGGTGAAGTGGTCTGGTATTCTCATCTTTTTCAGAATTTTCCACAGTTTCTTGTGATCCACACAGTCAAAGGCTTTGGCATAGTCAATAAAGCAGAAGTAGATGTTTTTCTAGAACTCTCTTGCTTTTTCAATGATCCAATGGGTGTTGGCAGTTTAATCTCTGGTTCTTCCGCCTTTTTCTAAATCCAGCTTGAATATCTGGAAGTTCACAGGGTCACGGGACTGGACTGGAAGCAAACCCTATGTGTGTTGATTTCTTTTTTGTGTGAGGGCTTGACACAAAAATGAAATCCCATGCTGTACCCTTCTCTACTTCTTCCCCAACCTCC
This sequence comes from Madoqua kirkii, assembly GCA_006408675.1. Lineage (NCBI taxonomy): Eukaryota > Metazoa > Chordata > Mammalia > Artiodactyla > Bovidae > Madoqua > Madoqua kirkii. The sequence continues at coordinate 32,753 of SJYC01069535.1, forward strand.
CTGTTAAGGATACACCTGAACCCAGTCCCAGTACCACCTTTGACCTTATCATTTCTCCTCTTCTCCCAAACTGACCTGAGGAAAGTCAACATCAACAGAGAGGGTGGCTCTGGTGAGGGAGGGAGCAATAGGAGGGATCTAATAAAAACTGGAAATGTGTCACTATAGAAAACAAGAAAGATTCTGTCTTCATTTCTCCTCCCTTGAATCTGGATCCCATCCATAGTCGACTTATGTGCCCACAACTTTACCTACTACCCACACTGTCCTCACCTCTCCAGCATTAACTGGCTCCTGAGAAGTCAAATACCCCATCACCTACCTGAGCATACCTCTTGCTACCCTCCCTCAAGTCTGCTCTGAGCTAGCCAACCTGGCTCCTTTGCTTTGCTTTAAGCACATCAGACCTGCCCTTGATTCTGCACCTTGCCGTGGCTGTTCCCCCTGCCTGGGATGCTCATTTCAGTCTAACTGCCCCTATGCATGTTTTTGTTTCCATTTGTAAAGACCTGACAGGTCGCAAAGGACTTTTCCAGGTCTTAGGATTTTCTAACTTCTCTAGCTGGTCACGGAACTTCTATGCCACAAATGATAAGATAAGGAAATTCTCTTGTTGTTATGATTATATTCTACAAATTTGATTACTAAGAAATAAACTGGTAAGTAGCTTTTTATATACTTTTTCAGCTCTTGAGTATTATAGTCAGGATTTCTTAGCTAAATGGTTTCCTTTACCATTTCTTTGGAAAATGTGGGTTCTAGTTTAATCACTTGGAGTTTTGTTGAACATGCTTATTTCAACTCCTGACAGTGACTTCCCTTTATCTCAACTCAATCAACTACATACTGTTTGATCTTAGAAAATTAATTTAAGCTTCTGAAAAAGTTAAGAGGTTATTTAGAGTTTTTCTTTTTTTTTTTTTTAAACTTGGACCCGAATGGAGCATTATGGGGGAATATCATAATAGCTAAAATTGTAAATTATAGTTAATATGTTATACATCTTATATAAATCTTTTTCTGGGAGAACATTCATAGCTTTCATTGATTTCTCTAAGCAATCCACAACCTCCCCAAAGCTACAAGTCACTAGGTTAGATGGTTTTCAAGGGCATTTCTCATTTTAGACAATTTTTATTGCCTTTTCCCTGCTGGGTGCTGTAGAATGGTGACTGAAGAAAAACAGTAAAGTTCAGGCCCTTGTGGAACTCCGTGTCTGGAAGAGGAAGTATATAAAACAGGGTAAAAATTTACAATGGAGTGACAGGCTGAAGAAGGTATTCTGAAGATATCCCTTTGAAGATATTTGCTAGGACACCAGGGGAGAGCATTTAGGACATAATCACAAACCTTCAAACAAGTGATAGTGGAGGCTTAGCCCTCCAAGGTGGTGGTGGAGTTAAAGATAGAGAGGGAGTGAATGAACGGAGGTGTCTTTTGGAGACAGCCTTGGCAGACACAATTATGCCCTGGACGCGGGAGTAAGAGAAACAGACAGGAGGAATCAGCTGAAGGAACCTCCAGCACTCTGGCCTGAAGAAGCAGTGGTCCCATTTCCTGAGACGGGGGAGTGCGGATGGCATTTCAGAGAGGCATTTCTAATTTATAGAACAAAGTTCCTAAAGAACTAGTGCCTGTCTATAATGGCTTCTCTGATGTGTTGTCACTGGAAATCTCCATTAACTGGCCTGATTTTAGATGGTCCCTTAAGTGACCATTCACTCAATAGGCAATGTTCGTGATCCCCTCTTGTGTGGCTCCCACGTGCTAGGTGTTGGAGGAAGTCATGGAGAGGGCATTAACCACTGTTGACCCAGAAACTGGACCCGGGCAACTGGAGACTCCTCACCCCTTCCCTGTCCTCAGAATGCACATTCTACCCACTGTTCCCACAGTGGGAGCTGGTTTCAAGGACATGGCCTTGAGAGAGCTGTGTTTTGGGATCAACTGAAACCAGATAAGGCTTCTGTATAAACTTTAGTACTCTGGTGGGTGGGTGTGGGGGTCTACTCCTCTAGAGGTCACCCAAGACAAGGCTTTCATGTAAGTGCCTTTGCTTTTTAAATCAGGCATGTACTGGTGTGGAGTGCCCTGGCTCTTTCTTTGGTCTCTCCTTGCCTTCCATGTACAAGGGTTTCCCTGGTGATGCAGATGGTAAAGAATCTGTCTGCCATGTGGGAGACCCTTGGGTTTGATCCCTGAGTCAGGAAGATCCCCTGGAGAAGGAACTGACAACCCACTCCAGTATTCTTGCCTGGAGAATCTCATGGACAGAAGAACCATAGCATTGCAAGAATTGGACACGACGAGACTTAACATTCACTCAGTGCCCTCCGTATACATGGATCAATTTCAGATTTCACCCAAGGAAATCCTGAGGTTCAAACTAACAATTGATGAGCCATCCAAGAAATAGGCCTCAGGAAGGAGGTATTGGGGGAAATCCTGACCTCTATGTGGGGAGGGGTGGCTTGTATATCAGATGCTGGGGGACCACCATGTGACTACAAGGATGTCCCTAAACACCTAGTGGGCTGATGCATTTGTCTGAGGAACTGTTCAGAATGCACTGCAGCAAAGAAGACAAATGCATGGCTGTCTCTGCTGTGGATAGGTTGGTGGCCTCCAATGTCCAATAAGAGGCTCAGGCTTGAGTTAGAAAGCAGAAGAGCTGAGGTTATGGAAGGATGTGCCTGGTCCACCACTCTGCAAGCTTCAGGGCTGGCCAACAAGGTGGGAGAGAAGGATGATGAATGGAAGAAATTGGCATGTCATTTTGCAAAGCTAGTGAGATGGGAAAGGGACAGGGTAAAACCTTCAAAAGAAGGACATAGTCGTTGAGGACATGACATAAACTGGTTGGAACCAACCAGGCCCAAGATGGTGGAAGATTCATTTTCTGGTAGACCTTGAACCTCATTATGCACTCATTGTAATACACAGCATCGAAATGACACCCACAGGCACATGAGAGTTCTGAAGCAGACCGTGGAAGGCCAAGTAGTGGCAATGACCCAATTTCTGGTTATCTCCACCCTTTCCCCAAAACAGTTGGAATAATCCTTCCACTCATTAGCTTATGAAATTACCCAGCTTATAAAAACTAACCACCACATATTTTGGGGGCTTTAGCATTTTGAGATGGCCCATGCTCTATCTGTGGAGTGTTTCTCCCAGGGCGACTCTCACTCTCCGAGGCAAGCTGCATTCTGTCTATGGAATGTAAGCCTGCTTTCACTTTCACTGCTTTCTCAGTAAACATGCTTTTACTTTATTACGGCTTGCTCTTGAATTCTCTCCTGCATAAAGCCAAGGATCTACACTTGGTGGCCCATCCCAGGGACTCACTCGAGTCCTGGGACGTGTTCCTCCTCTCGTGTCCTACTTTTTCTTGCAACACTTGGAGGGCACAAGCTGCCTGAGGTTAAAGTCCAAATGCTTTGACAAAACCTGAATGGACTCTGAGAGGTGGAATCCCTGGAAAAGTGAGGAAGTGAAGAGGAGCATGAAGTAGTGATTGCAGGGAAATCACCGCATGCTGCCAGCCCCCAGTACAAAGGGAAATAAAAGCGAAGTAACAAGAGCCTAGTCAGCAGGGCAGCCCTCAGTTTAGGAAACATCCATGATGAGAGCCTTTGGGCTTATTGATACAGTGGCCAAGTTCCAGCTAAAGGTCAGGGAAAGTATCCAGGCACGGTTAGCACAGTTATGGGGTGTGAGCGGTGATGCATTTCTCTGACCAGTGGAAAGCACAGGACATGAGCGGCATCACCACACGTCCAGCCCTTATGCAACAACTGCATGGTGCTTGGACAAATCTAGCTCACAGGGAGGCCTGGCCCAGTGAAGCACATGGAATACTGGAGATCTATAGAGGAGATGCAACCAATTCTTTGGGAGTTGGGAAAGAGATGAATTATCAGTGTCTCCGTCTTTGAAGGCTTTGATCAGGCCACTTTCTTCATAGGAATGAGGGCCAAGATAGTCCAGCCTGCCTCCAGCACCTGGTATGGGACGCCAGTACCATGCTGAACCCAGTAGTGGGTTAATACATTTACGATATTAGGCAATATACTGCTGATCTGGAGGAAACTGACAAATCCTGCATGGGATATGGCTGTTGGAAAGACCCAAGACAGATAGGGAGCTCTAAAAATCCAACTGGCTCGAAAGGGTCTTGTAAAAGTAACTTGGAGGCAAATATGCTTTGATCCCCTTGCTGCCACGATGCCGCATGAAAAGATAGATTTGGCAATCCAGCACTGGGTTGGTTGGCCTGTGCAAAATCTTGAAACCTGAGTGACAGTTCAGACCTGTCCAAATTGCCAGTGTCATCTCTAATGCCCTGCCTGCTTCAGCAGAAGCTTCATGGATACAGTCCTATTTGGAATGGGTGCCTCCCTTGCCCCAGGTATAGGATGCAGGCCAAGATCACCTCCAGGTAAGAGCCACTGGAGGCAATCAGAGGCCTAATGTGGACTCACTATTTACGGGACTCCCAGCTATAATAAATAAAAGGTGATGGCTCTGGTTGGTATTGGAGCCTAATGTACTCTGACACACAGTCACCCGTAGAGGTCTTCTTATCCATGATTTCAGAGGGCAAATGGTTATGGTTAAGAAGGCCCCTTCAACACTGCAAATTTGGCGTTCTCCCCACAAGAACATGAGGTTTTTATGTCTTCAATACCAGAAAATGTATTGGGCATTGGTACCATACAAGGTCAAACTCTCAAGCCTTCATACATGAGTTCTGCCCCTGGGTTAGAAAAATCAAACAGGTGCTGAGGGGCGACAGCAACTGGGAGCCAGTAGCCCACCACTTCTGTGAAGAGGGCTGCTGTGAAACAATGTCAGTTTCCTGGCAGTGTAGGGGGGCATAAGGAGACAGGAGAAACTGTGCCCAATGGGTACTGTATGCCCTGCCCAGAGTCCTTTTGGCTCGTATGGTTGGTAAAAAAAGTCAGATGGCTCATGGCAACTGACCGCAGGCCGCAGAGAACTAGAGCAAGGCAGGACACCCAGTCTGTGCAGCTCTGTGCCCGACACCACCCCTATCTTAGAAATCTTGGCCATGGTTCTAGGAAGGTACAATGCTGTGTTGCCTTTTCTAGTACACCTTGGGCCACCAAATCACAAGATCAATTTGTCTTCGTGTGGGAAGGAGAAAAATACTTCCAAGTGCTTCCCCAAGGCCGCCTACACAGCCTCACCACCTGTCATGGGATGGGACCCCAAGACCTGTCCCTGTTCTCCTTTCTGACATCAGGAAAACGGGCCCTGGACTACATGGATGGTATCACGTTAACCTGTGAAGACTTGCCTCTGCTGAAGGACACTCTGAAAACTTAGCTGGAACACCTGAGAGGAAAGGACCGGTGGTGAACTCACAGAAAATTCAAGGCCCAGTCACTGTCATAAAGTTTTTAGGAATCACGTGGTTGGGTAAGAGTCTCATTGATCCAGAAACTGTGATCGGTAAAATACAAGCCTGTCCAGCCCTAAGAACTTGAAAGAGGAGCAAGCCTCTGTAAGATCTGGGGTTTGGAGGACTTTCATTCTCCGCCTGGCAGAGTGCCCCATCCCTCAAGCCTCCTTGTAAAGAAAAGGTATGTGTGGGACTGGGGATCAGAGCAGGAAGCTGCCTTTGAGAAGGAAGAGCACTAATGAAGCAGATGAAAACTCTGGGCATCTCCCAAGCAGGGCTGCCCTTTGAGTTCAGTGTATCTGTGACTCTGCAAGGTATAGGCTGGACACTGTGGCAGAGACAGCAGAAGAGAGTACTCGTAGGAGTTTGGTCTCAGCCCTGGGAGGGGGCAGAAACCCCCTGGATCCCATAGAGCAACAGCTCCTGGCAGTGTACACAGCACTTCTCCAGGGAGAGCCTCTCATGTAGGCAAGAATTTCCCTTTCTATCAAGGGATGGGTTGAGAACATGTTCCATCAACACACCTCTGCCATGGCTCAAACTCCCATGCTACATAGCAGCTTTTTCACAGCAGAGGAGCACCTTTTTGCTAGCTCAGTCTCTAGATATGTGGATGCTAGAGTATGCAGACCCTCCAGATGCCCCTCCCCTATTTCTGTGGCAGCCCCCGTGGCCTGTAGAAGTTAATGGGAGAAATTCCTGCTGTGCCTGGTGTTCTGATGAGTCTAGTCAGGGCAACCAGTCCTGGTGGACTGCAGCTCAACACTGACACCATCTGGATCAAGACAGGAATGCACCCTAGCAGCCACTGGGCTGAACTCAGAGCAGCTTGGCTTGTGATCACTCAGGAGCCCCAGCCCTTAGCTCTTTGCATTGACAGCTGGTATGTTTTAAAGGGATCAGTCCTGTGGCTTGAACAATAGGAAGCTGAGGAGTGATCATGAAAAAGCCCTATGGGGTCAGGATATCTGGAAAGACATCTGGGTTCATCTGCAAGAGCCTGAGTGCAGGCTTCTAAAGTCCCACCTGGTAAGGCACTGACACCCCCTGGCAAATTAGGAAACTTGGGTGCAAACTTTAGCAACCTAATCCTGTGCTAAAGCAGACTGTGTATATAGAAAGAGCAGCCACCTTAGTCCCTGGGTGATAATATTGACAAGGATGCAGGTTTATCCTTGAAATACAACGACTTGTTTAATGTAGTAATAGCATGTCTTATGTATTCTATACAACACCCAAGACAGCAAACTGCCAAAGAAGTCTGGAGCCATTTATTGGAGTTCTCAACCAGTGAGGGATTGCAAATTGATTATATTAGACCCTGCCTTCAAGTTGTTGTTGTTCAGTTGTTCAGTTGTGTCTGACTTTTTGTGACCCCATGGACTGCAGCACACCAGGCTTCCCTGGCCTTCACTATCTCCTGGAGTTTGCTCAAACTCATGTCCATTGAGTTGATGATACCATCCCGTTTCCCCTTCTCCTTCTGCCCTCAGTCTTTTCCAGCATGAGGGTCTTTTCCAATGAGTCGGTTCTTCACATTGGATGGCCAAAGTACTGGAGCTTCAGCTTCAGCATCAGTCTTTCCAATGAATTTTCAGGGTTGATTTCTTTTAGGATTGACTGGTTTGATCTCTTTGCTATCCAAGGGACTCTCAAGAGGCTTCTCCAGCACCATAGTCGAAAGCATCCATTCTTTGGTGCTCAGCTTTCTTTATGGTCCAACTCTCACATCTGTGCATGACTACTGGAAAAACCATAGCTTTGACTATATGGATGTTTGTTGGCAAAGTGATGTCCCTGCTTTTTAACATACTGTCTAGGTTTGTCATAGCTTTTCTTCCAAGGAGCAAGTGTCTTTTAATTTGATGGCTGCACTCACCATCCACAGTGATTTTGGAGGCCAAGAAAATAAAGTCTGTTACTGTTTCCATCCCCTCCCCGCCTTTTTTTTTTGCCATGAAGTCATGGGACTGAATGCCATGATCGTAGTTTTTTGAATGTTAAATTTTAAGCCAGGTTTTTCAAGTGAGGGTTCTAAATATTCCTTTGTTTGCGTGGTCACTGTATCTGGCCTAATCCAAGTTTCCCCTGTTATCACTCAAACCAGGCTGTCATCCTTAGGGGATTAGAGAAGCTGAGGACCATGATCAGGTACCTTCGATGACTAGCCAGTGATTGGCGATCACATTTCAAAGGTCATGATGTGCAAGACCAGGCAAGAGAGCATGGCACCAAGTGGGAGCTCCATCTCCCCTAGACCCCACAGCAGCAGTGCTGGTAAAAAGGATGACTGAAATAGTAAAGCAGCAGATTAAATTACTAACAAGGAAAACACCTGGGCCAGGTAAAATGAAGTACTGCCCTAGGTTTTACTACATTTGAAGGATTAGCCAGTACGGCCTATGGCCCCATATGCCAGACTGGGACCCCCACTGAGACCAACACCTTGAAGGTGCAGAAGTCTCCAGAGACTCTCACCGTTTATCATGTGCTGTGCTGCCAAGGAGACCATGCCCCATCATGCGTGGGGAGGCCGTTATCTACTGGAACTGGAACTCACACCCCTGGGTGAGGGGAGCTGCTCAGTTTCCTCTGGGCTCCTGTTGCCCTGCTGTGAGTTGTATAGTGAAACACACTATCCCGGGAATGGAACATGCACCACTGAAAGAAGGGAGAGGATGGGGATCCTGCTCTGCCTTATCCTGCTCCCGGTCTGTCTCCTCACACTGGACAACGGTGCTTCCCGCAGTCAACATGTAGATTTGTACAACCACATAAGATGCCTAAAGTTGCAGCCACATTAACTTACCAGGATCAGTCCGCAAGTGTAGTTCTTGCAGAAGAGGAAGATCTTCCCATAGAGCTTTCTACTAAATATTTGTCTTTTTGACTTTAGACTTCTGTCTGTAGTGTCTGGTCATGGGATAGGCACCTGATGGAAATACCTTTCCACAATGGCCCCTTTGTATATCTATCTGGCAAAGGAATCAATTCAGCTGTTAGGTAGATAGGAGATTGCCCCTCTCGAGCTCATCAGAATTGCCATGTTAGGTACTACCACCACAGGGAGGGGACTGGAAGGCCCTGAAGTGGTACATTAAGGAAGAACAAGCCAGGGCAAGCACTCTCAGTTCATTTGGTATCACCCATCCTGATCTAGAACCCTGGCCTGTGGCACCCATAATCAATAACACTGAGCACGGATACTCTTTTTCTGTCAATCAATTTGAGTCCATTATACTCAAATTATATTGAGTCCATCAAACTTCTTGACTGGAAGGGTCCTAAAAATACTACCATCAGAACTAGTGTGGCTACTTTCAGATTTGGGATGGATTCATGTAGTTCAACCCAGGTTATGGAAACTTAAGCACTTGGGTGCCCCTGCATTGGGAACAGAAAAATCACTCCCAACAGAACCAACCCCACTGTACAGGGAATATGGAATGAATTTCACTAGAACTGTGTAGTCACTCTGTTATGACTGGATTGGCATTGACTGGCATGCTGTCCAGATCTATCATAATAATTCATTATTAGCCCCAAATGGGGCTGAATGGTTGTATGACATAGCTATTTGGCTGTGACTTTCACTTGGGTGGTTGGGCGGTTTCACTCTGGCTTTTCCTTGGGCACAGGGCAGAATGCTTCATAGTACCAGACTTGCAGACTTCCCTCTCCTCAAGGCCAGATGGGCACATTCTGTTTTCTACTGGTACAGTCACTTGGCTGCTATCTTTGCCTTCTCTTTTGGCTTGGAGAATATTATTAAATTCACCCAATAAATCTTAAATGATAGCTGGCAAAGCCCTTCTTTACTGAACCTTAACGGTCTCTAATAAGCTGTTCTCCAAAGTAGAATGTGAAAGTGAAAGTTGCTCAGTCGTGTCTGATTCTTTGTGACCCCGTGGACTGTAGCTTGCCAGGCTCCCCTGTCCATGGAATTCTCCAACCCAGAGTACTGGAGAGGGTTGCCATTCTGTCTTACAGGGGATCTTCCCAACCCAGATCTCCCGCATTGCAGGTGGATCTTTAACATCTGAGCCACCAGGGAAACCACAAAACAGAATGTACTTAAACATCATTGTTGCTTTGTAAGGAGGCACCTGTACACAGACAGAATGCTGTGTTCACATCTGATGAATCTGCTAATATGTCAGCTTTACTAAATCACTTGAGGGCACAAGCGAATGACCAGGGTGATCTGACCTTTGGCCTAGGGGATTTATAAATCAGTGGTATGGATCATGAGGCTCTTAGTGGGAAAATTATTACCTATTTGGGAATCATCGTAATCTTTTGTCTCTTGCATGTGCTTCTGTTGTTGCCGTGGTATTTGCCTCCATTGCAGCCAGATGGCTGCCAAAAAAAGCCACCTTTACGTTAGTGAAACCCTTTCTAACATCTCAGAGTATGTTGAGGAAGGGGGCATGTAAGATGATGAGGGCCAGTCAGGAGGGTTGAAGTGTTGGAGGAGGTCACCAAGAGGATGTGACCACTGACCTGGACTCAGGCAATTGGAGACTCCTCACCCCTCTCTTGTCCTTGGAATGTATATTCTGCTCACCGTTCCCACAGTGGGAGGTGGACACAATGACATAGCTTTGAGAGAGCACATCCAACAGGGAACATCTGAATGGACTATGTGACTGAACCCATTAAGGCCTATGTATAAACTTTACCATTCTGGTGGGTGGGTGTGGAGATCTGTTCCTCTTGAGATCTCCCAAGGCAAGCCTCATTTGCAAGTCCTCTTGCTGGTTAAACTGTCCACTTACTAATCTGAGGTGATCTGCTTCTTTTTTTGATCTCTCTTTGCCTTCCTTGTCTGGGGGCCAGTTTCAGATTGCACTTGTGAGACCCCTGAAGTACAAACTAATACTAGGTATGTATGGGACACAGATCTTGACTGCAGTCATCTCAAGTACATCTTCAATTATTAAAGGCAGAATATGATATATTTAAATAGCAAGGCTAAGACTATAATACTAGAGCTATCCAATTTGCTTTCTGAAAACTTCTAAGTGTGCTGGGTTTGCTTTCCTCAATATCCCATTTCTTTACCTTTAAAGGTAATAATCTATTTATTACACAGTAGAACTTAGCTTAACCTAGATGACTTAGACATGGTCATGGCATTATTTTTCTACTTCTGCTTCACTAACTGTGCTAAAACCTTTGTGCTAAGACCTTCACTGACTGTGCTAAAACCTTTGACTGTGTGTATGACAACAATCAGTGGAAAATTCTTAAAGAGATGAAGATACCAGACAATCTTCTCTGGTTTCCTGAGAAACCTATATGTGGGTCAAGAAGCAACAGTTAGAACCAGACATGGAACAATGGACTGGTTCACGATTGGAAAGGAGTATGTCAAGGCTGTATATTATCACTTTGCTTATTTAATTTACATGCAGAGTACATCTGCAAAATTCTGGCTGGCTGACTCACAAGCTGGAATCAAGATTGCCAGGAGAAATACCAATAACTTCAGATAATAAAGGCAGAAAGCGAAGAGGAACTAAAGAGCCTCTTAATGAGAGTGAAAGAGGAGAGTGAAACAGCTGCCTTGAAACTCAACTTTCAAAAAATTAAGGTCATGTGCCGGGAGCCGCCACGGGAGATCCCACCCGTGACAGGGTCATATGGAAGAGAACTGTTAAGCAAGGCTTCAGAGCTCAAGGGGCTCCCTAGGCTTTCTCGAGCATCTACCTCAAAACTAGCATCTGTCTGTTTTACTGTTTCATGACTTTCACCAACTCCTCTGACATTAACAGGGGGCTAACCCTGACCACCTTTCTCTGGAGAAAATCAACTTAGGGCTATAGCTAATAAGTCTCCTGGACATGAGAGGAATATTTCAAATCAAATCCCTTCTGCTAGCATTCTAGCTTGCTTGGCAGGTATATCCAGACACTTACAGCTATGCATACAATTATTTACAGCCTCCTAACTGTGAGAAGCATGCAAAGCCTAAAACATAGAGCCTTTGAAAGAGTTAAAAGTTGTTAGAGTAGTGCTAGTGCTGGTGTAGGATTTCATTATTGGGCCAATGCTTGTTGCTAAGTTCCCATATCTCTTATCCACCGTGCACCTAGGAATGCATTAGTTAACAGAGTGAGAATGCAAGAAAAACACATAGCCTTGAATTTAACCATATCAGACTTTTGAGCTAATTGGTTCTTTCTTGTAACTTGCTACACCTTTGCTCTGTGAAAAACGTAACTCTGTTTGGCACTTTCTGAGGCTGACATAGATTAGAAATATAAAGAAAAAACACTTTGAGGGAAAGTAAGATTTTGGTTAAGCAGCCTGTATCAAAAGAGGGTCATACAATGTTCACAGGTCTCCAAGGCCAGAAGATACTGAACACAACATTATTTGTGGGAAAGGTATGCAGGAAAAATCATGGTTTCGATAAGGGCAAAACTACTGGAATGTTGGGCTGATTCTGTATGGCCTTGCATCTTTCATTTCCCTCTTTGTACAGAAAGGTATATAAGTACTGTTTAAAAATAAAGCTACGGATCTTGCTCATCAAAGCAGCTTGATCTCCTCGTGTCAATCATTTTCCTCCTCTTACTCTCTCTTTCAGGCTAGTTCCCATCTGGAGTACAGAGATCTGCCATGTCTACTTATCTGCCTGGGTTTCTAAGACCTGACTGGGAAGGCGCCCTGTGCCTTCACTCCCTCGGGAGACCGGGAAGGCACCTGTGGTCTCACGTAGGTGGTGCAAGTCTCTTGAGACTTTATTGATTTTCTGTATAAACCAAGGAACATCAGCCTCTTTTCTTCTCTCCTCTATTTTCTTATCTACAACATTCTTATCTGTCTCTCTCCCTCTCTAAATCAATCACCGAGGCCGTTTTGTTTCTCCTTTGGGTTTCCCTGGATCCTGCGGGGGCTGGATCCTGGCGGTCATGGCATCTGGTTTCATCACTCCATGGCAAATAGATGGGAAAACAATGGAAACAGTGACAGGCTTTATTTTCTTGGGCTCTAAAATCACTGCAGATGATGACTGCAGCCACAAAATTAAAAGACGCTTGCTTCTTGAAAGAAAAGCTATGACCGACATATTGGTCATAGACAGCAAATTAAAAAGCGGAGACATCACTTTGCTGGCAAAGGTCCATATAATCAAAGCTGTGGTTTTTCCAGTAGTCACACATGGATGTGAGTTGTTCCATAAAGAACACTGAGTGCCAAGGAACTGATGCTTTTAAATTGTGGTGTTGGAGAAAACTCTTGAGAGTCTCTTGGACTGTAAGGAGATCAAATTGGTCAGTCCTAAAGGAAATCAACTCTGAATATTCATTGGAAGGACTGATGCTAAAGCTTCAACACTTTGACCATCTGATACAAAGAACCGACTCATTAGAAAAGACCCTGATGCTGGGAATGATCAAAAGCAGGAGGAGAAGGGGGACCATCCAACCATCTCAACCTCTGTTGTCCTCTTCTTCTCCTGCCCTCAATCTTTTCCAGCATCAGGGTCTGTTCCAATGAGTTGGCTCTTCCCATTAGGTGGCCAAAATATTGGAGCTTCAGCTTCAGCATCAGTCCTTCCCACGAATATTCAGGTTTAATTTCCTTTATTTTGACTGATTTGATCTCCTTTTAGTCCAAGGGACTCTCAAGAGTCTTCTCTAGCACCACAGTTTGAAAGCATCAGTTCTTCAGTGCTCAGCCTTCTTTATGGTCCAGCTCTCATATTCATAAATGACTACTGGAAAAACCATAGCTTTGACTATATGTCAAAGAGACTATATGTCAGAGACAAAGTGACGTCTCTGCTTTTTAACATACTGTCTGGGTTTGTCATAGCTTTCCTTCCAAGGAGTAAGTGTCTTTTAATTTCATGGCTGGAGTCACTATCCTCAGTGGTTTTGGAGCCTAAGAAAATAAAGTCTGCCACTGTTTCCATTTTTTCCCCCTTAAATTTGCCATGATTTGACTTATGACTTGAGTTTTAAGCCAGCTTTTTCACTTTCCTCTTTCACCTTCATCAAGAGGCTCTTTACTTAATAGTGTTTAAAATTTTTCTCTTAGGTTCTAGGATGAGGGTGGGCCAGTCGATCACATTGACACAGTGTCAGAAGATTTGGGTCTACTTCAGGGACATCATTTCCTTATTTGTTACATGGACCAATTCCACTTGCCCCAGAATATTGTGAGGGACCAAATGCGACAGATGAGAAGGTCTTTCTGTCATTGTTAAGATGGCCACACTCTTCTTTTCTGGAGCCAGTGGCTCTAGCATGGCAGAAGGAAGACTTCAGGTTTCTATGGCATTTGTTTTCTCTGATGTCTTCCTACATCTTTTCTGACTTGCCCTCCTGTCAAAAGTAATCAGTCCCATATTTTTAAAACATCAAGCCTGAGGTTTCTCTCAGGCTACACACACACACACACACACACACACACACCCTGCCCCAGCATTGGCTGGCCTCCAGCCTTCTGAAACATGCATTCTGTCAGTTTAAAGGAAAGTTGACAGGAGTCATCTGGGCTCTGTGATCATGGAATTTGCTCCTACTGGACATTCCCTGGACCTGAAGGGATGCCGGCCTCAGGCAATGCCATGGGCCTCCCCCTTTTCACCTGACCTTTCCTCACTCCATGTCCGTGGGCCCTGGAGAGCAGCTGCAGAGGACTGGTTGACCTCCCAAGGCAGCTCCTGAGAACTGGCTGCCAGTGATTTTTCTCAACTGGGGCCTTCCAAGAGATGGACATATTTCCTGGTCCTAAAGGGAAGAAATTAGAAACAGAGACATGGAAAGATGTTCTGCTAAAAATAAACCCCTTCTCTCTCCCTGAGCAGTTGAATAAAAGTTCTTTTTCATTTGGATATACTTTATTTTAAAAGTTCTATTTAACAGTTTTTTACAAAGTGGAATAAGTCAGAAGTTTGTTTAAAAAAGCCCACTGGAATTTTCTCTTTTTCTATAAGCTCTTCCTGGTGAGGCTGCTTCTTGGAGCCCTTACAGAAGTTCTCATAACTGTTTGAATACTTTTCCAAAGGCAATGGCATTTTAGACCTCCAGATGACCTCCTTCAATCTCTGGACATGCATCACTTTCTCACTTCAGCTACTTAAAGGCAGAGAAAGGGCCATAGAATCCCCCCAGCTCATGTCATGCAGGTGAGCAGCAGATACCCTCTGGGTCCTGGTGAGAACATAAGATGGCTTCTCCATGTGCTTCAGGAATAAATGTGGTCTTTTCAAGATATTCCACTTTTGGCAGACTCTTGACCAGCTTACTGAAAGGGGTTAGGATAAGAATATATTCTATGACTGTTGTTAGTATCCATCCACAATTATGAGTCTTAATTATGGATTTCCCAGAGAAAGGACATGGAAGGAGATAACTAATTCCTTGACCCTCTGCCTTATACACAATTCTGAAAATTCTCACTGGCATCTTTCTGGTTTTAACTCAGGTTTCCTGCCATGGAGACGAGTTGTCTTTATATGTTTCTTTGTGTGATTATTTGTTTAGAGTTTATCTCTCTCTTGTTCTGGGCTGCAGTGAGGGCTTTGATCATTCATCATCACTGAATTCTTTGGGCCTTGCACTGTGCCTGGTACAGAGTAAACTCCCAAATATTTGGTGGCATTATTTTTATTTAATCCTTACAAGAGCCATATGGATAAGCCATGTTATTATATCCATTTAACAGATGAAGAAACTGGGACTGTGAACTACTCACTCACATCCTCCAACTGGAAATCCAGATCTGAATTATTAAATTTTAAGCCCTTGCTTTATTTATTTATGTACTTTTGACTGTGTTGGGTCTTTGCTGCTGCACAGGTTTTTCTCTAGTTGAGGGTTCTAGAGTGAAAACTCTAACTGTGGTGTACAGGTTTCTCATTGTGGTGGTTTCTCTTGTTGCGGAGCATAGACTCTAGGTTGTGCAGACTTCAGTAACTGTGGTTTCTGAGCTCTAAAGCAAAGGCTCAATAATTGTGGCACACAGGCTTTGTTGCTCTGTGGCACGTAAGATCTTCCCAGACCAGGGATCAAATCTATGTCTCCTGTGTTGGCAGGCAGATTCTTTAGCACTGAGCCACCAAAGGAAAGCCCTAATCTCTTGCTTTTGATTAACACATTATAAATGCTCCTGGTAGAGGAGGGAGTAGAATGAAAATGAATACACTGTACAATCTTATGAGAAATTAGCAAGGAGTAAAAAGGAGGGTTTAACAATATGTTTTAGGCAAGAACTCTCTGGAAGGCAATTTCTAATGGTAAGCACTGGCTCTGGAGTGCATTTGGTCTGACTAGTTACATTAATATTTGTTTTGGCAAATCAGGGTTAGAAACATTTAACTTTCTCTTTTGGCAGTCATTGGACTTTTAAAAAAATCTATGAATGGAGTAAATATTTAATTGTGTATTTCAATTAAATGATTTTTTGTTTTAAAATGTGAGTTAACAGTCTATTTCAAATTTGTGTTGCAGTTGTTGAAATAGTAATTTACTAGCTATAATTTAATAATTTACCTGGAGAAAAGGTGGACACTATCATTTGTTGAGTAAAGCCTCATACACTAAGTCCTTCACATGAATATAAGATGGCATCTTTTAAGACAGTCTGTGCCTTTTACCTGATAGTACTATCTTCCATAATGCTGAATGAAAGGTTGGGGTTTCCAGGCTTCTACTCTGGGTTCAGGCAGATTTTGAGATCTTCCGAGGGCACCATTTGAACTGAGTGAAGGGGGAAGAGTTAGGTGGCAATAAAGGATTTTTCTGGGTTAAAAGTTCAACGAGTCCCTGACTCCAGATGGGTGTTCTGGTCTCTTTTTTATAGCCCTCTCTCTTTAGGAATAGTGGAAGGGCAAGGCAGGCAAAGCCACTGTTCAGCCAACACCTGCACAGCCTGTCTGACAGGTGTGCCCGAGAATAAACAGTTTCTATGTACGTTGGCCAGCGCTGAGCCTGCAGACTGCAGCTGGCCTGCTGGGCTTCTGTCGACCCCTTGGCTGCCGCATCAGGCTTTGGAATGTCCAAGACTCTGGCAACTATTCAATCATTTGCTTTTTCTCTTCCTAAGAGACAGTCAAGGGCATTGGGGGGCTTGTTACTTTGGGAAGCCTGCCACATTTACAAATGTCTTGTAATCCCTAATGAGTGACAGATTTATTTGACAATTTTTGATAAGTGGGTTGTTTGTGACTCGCTGACGGAAGGAATTATTTGTAATTCCAACTTAAAAGGCTGACCATCTGAGGGTGATGACTAAGTGCGTGTGCGTAGCAAAAGGTCATTCATCGTTGCTTAACATCCTGTCATATATCATCGTCTGATCTTTCTGTTTTTATTGTTTTGATCTAAAAAAAAAATCTTTTAAAATGTGAGAGCTGGAAATTGGGAAATGACAGAACTATTTATGGCCCCTAAAAGCAGCTGACTTGTTTCAGAGACACACGTTATAAACATGTTGTGCTAAAATCTCAGTCCTTTGCTTTTGATTTTAATTACTTGGAATTCGTTGAACTTAAGGGACCCTGGGTTCTGTTTCCTGCTGAGATTCGGTAATGGTGACATTCTGACTTGGCCGAGAGAGCGTCACTCTGCTGAGTCATGGTTCTCTCAACTACGTCCAGGTCCCCACAAACTGAAGAACTAGAATTTGGTCACTTTGCAGGTGTCTGGAACTGTTCCCAGTGCCTATTGCTAAATACAGAGAATAGCTATAAACTTTTTGCTTTACAGACCTGCAGAGATCTTTCTTCTTTCCTGCCAGGGCCCCACCTCTGCTAGCTTAGTTGTTTAATGTACAGGACTATCTGTTAAGGATTGGTTCCACATATAGTTCGCCAGTTGGGTAATCAGTCGTACTCTATGCACTTTATGTGAACTTTTCTCATTTAACCCTTACAACACTCTTAGAAGTAACTGCTGTTACTATTTTCAGGTAAAGACTGATTAGCTAAGTTGGCTGAAGCAATAAGTGGCAGAGCCAAGATGTGAACCCAGGGATGTCTGATGCCAGGGCTGTGCTGTTATTGTCTGTGATTCATTGTAAGTTAAGTGACTCTAGTTCTTGGCCACTTACACCAGCACGCAGTCTGGGGGATGTGTAAAACTGGTCCTGGTAGCAGAGGAGGGGAAGGAGCAGCAGGGACCAATCAAATGCAAGAAGGGAGCTACCATGAGCAAATACCTACGAGTTACTGGGAAAGAAACTTACCAACTTAAAATACCAGGACAAAGAACTCACCAATTCATATCATAAGTTATTGCAAACAAAACATAATACTCTGGGGTTCAAAGATTCCCAAATAATATGAATATCTTGTTCCTAGGGAAAGATGAACTAGGGGAAAGGACTGACCTTTCAAAGGTGGAAGCCAGGATGTGGACAAGCTGACTTATCCAGCTCATTGGTAATCAATGGCTGATTACCAAAGGGAGCTCATTGGTAATCAATGGCTGATTCTTTTCTTGAGAGTACAAGTCTCTATTGAAATACATTTTCAAAGGCGTAAGGCAAACAGAGGCTGAGAAAGGAATAATGGAAAGATAATGATGAAAAGTAAATTAACACAC
Organism: Madoqua kirkii; assembly: GCA_006408675.1. Lineage (NCBI taxonomy): Eukaryota > Metazoa > Chordata > Mammalia > Artiodactyla > Bovidae > Madoqua > Madoqua kirkii. Next base: position 50,744 of record SJYC01069535.1, read on the forward strand.
AATTCATGGATTTACCAAAGGCAGCTAAAGGGATATTTTTTGTATGTTTGTTTAAATGTGTAATATTTAAAGTTTATCAGAATTCTTATATGTGTGGTGATAAGGAAAACTGCTTTCATAATTAAAGCAGTCTTGTGGTCACAGAAGGAAGAAAAAAAGTTCTGCAATTTATTTTTTTTATTCTGTGATATGTCTTGAACATTTATTCTTTTTTCTGTGATTAGAACATCTGTTTATTTAATGGCAAGTGATATGCATGTGATTTATATATTTTTTTTTACTGAAGTAGAGTTGATTTACGAGATTATGTTAATTTCTGCTGTACAGCAAAGTGATTCAACTGTGAGAATCTATTATTCTTGTTAGTTGGAGAAGGCAATGGCACCCCACTCCAGTACTCTTGCCTGGAAAATCCCATGGATGGAGAAGATTTACAGACCTGCAGAGATCTTTCTTCTTTCCTGCCAGGGCCCCACCTCTGCTAGCTTAGTTGTTTAATGTACAGGACTATCTGTTAAGGATTGGTTCCACATATAGTTCGCCAGTTGGGTAATCAGTCGTACTCTATGCACTTTATGTGAACTTTTCTCATTTAACCCTTACAACACTCTTAGAAGTAACTGCTGTTACTATTTTCAGGTAAAGACTGATTAGCTAAGTTGGCTGAAGCAAGTAAGTGGCAGAGCCAAGATGTGAACCCAGGGATGTCTGATGCCAGGGCTGTGCTGTTATTGTCTGTGATTCATTGTAAGTTAAGTGACTCTAGTTCTTGGCCACTTACACCAGCACGCAGTCTGGGGGATGTGTAAAACTGGTCCTGGTAGCAGAGGAGGGGAAGGAGCAGCAGGGACCAATCAAATGCAAGAAGGGAGCTACCATGAGCAAATACCTACGAGTTACTGGGAAAGAAACTTACCAACTTAAAATACCAGGACAAAGAACTCACCAATTCATATCATAAGTTATTGCAAACAAAACATAATACTCTGGGGTTCAAAGATTCCCAAATAATATGAATATCTTGTTCCTAGGGAAAGATGAACTAGGGGAAAGGACTGACCTTTCAAAGGTGGAAGCCAGGATGTGGACAAGCTGACTTATCCAGCTCATTGGTAATCAATGGCTGATTACCAAAGGGAGCTCATTGGTAATCAATGGCTGATTCTTTTCTTGAGAGTACAAGTCTCTATTGAAATACATTTTCAAAGGCGTAAGGCAAACAGAGGCTGAGAAAGGAATAATGGAAAGATAATGATGAAAAGTAAATTAACACACAATTCATGGATTTACCAAAGGCAGCTAAAGGGATATTTTTTGTATGTTTGTTTAAATGTGTAATATTTAAAGTTTATCAGAATTCTTATATGTGTGGTGATAAGGAAAACTGCTTTCATAATTAAAGCAGTCTTGTGGTCACAGAAGGAAGAAAAAAAGTTCTGCAATTTATTTTTTTTATTCTGTGATATGTCTTGAACATTTATTCTTTTTTCTGTGATTAGAACATCTGTTTATTTAATGGCAAGTGATATGCATGTGATTTATATATTTTTTTTTACTGAAGTAGAGTTGATTTACGAGATTATGTTAATTTCTGCTGTACAGCAAAGTGATTCAACTGTGAGAATCTATTATTCTTGTTAGTTGGAGAAGGCAATGGCACCCCACTCCAGTACTCTTGCCTGGAAAATCCCATGGATGGAGAAGCCTGGTAGGCTGCAGTCCACGGGGTCGCTAACAGTCGAACACGGCTGAGCGGCTTCACTTTCACTTTTCACTTTCATGTACTGGAGAAGGAAATGGCAACTCACTCCAATGTTCTTGCCTGGAGAATCCCAGGGATGGGGGAGCCTGGTGGGCTGCCGTCTATGGGGTTGCACAGAGTCGGATACGACTGAAGTGACTTAGCAGCAGCAGCAGCATTCTTGTCAGTACATAAAAATGTCTGTTTTTAACTTATTTCATATTCTGCAGTGTGGATATTTAGTTATCTGTTACCTCTCTAGCAGTGGACCACTGAGGCCATTTACATTCTTTGCAGGTACAAATAGTGTCTCAAAGGACATTCTTTGTGTGGCCTCCTGTGTGGCTGTCCCTCCTCTGGAGAGTGATGGCTGGGAACAGAGCTGATTGACCCTTCCAGATGCCTCACCCTTGCACTCATCACTGCCCAACCACACTGCCCCTGGTCTGCTGCTCACCGAGGACTGATTATGGCAAGGTTGCTGTGCCTGCCTGAGGACACACAGGATTCCAGGACACCTGTGGCTGATGTCTCCCCCTGTGAACCGACTTATGTTTTCTCCAAACTGCATTGTGGTCTGAGGATCATCCTCCCCCATCTTCCTCTCTTTTCTCCTTTCAGAGATGTCAGATCTTGGTCATAGTCTGAAGGGTCTCTCTGCTTTTCCCTGCTCCTTTCCCCCTATTCCTTACAGATATTTTCTCCAATATATCTCTTGCACATCCACTTTGGTTTTGGCATCTGCTTCTCAGGGGACCCAAGCTGACTCGTTCCTTGAACATAGTTGAAAGCATTTCTCTAGGCAAAACTCAGGGATATAAAAGTCGAGGGCCATGATGTATGTATGCATGTGTATATTTGTTTATGTATTTATTTAACTTTTTATTGGTATAAATGAGAAAGAAGTGCACATATCATAACTAAGTAGCCCAAGATATTTCACAAACTAAGCACATCTATAAAGCCAGATTGGGAAACAGAACATTATCAGGTCCTCAGCAGCCCTTTCCTGCCCCTTCCAGTCATCTCTCATCTCCCATAGGCTGACCACTCTGCCATCTAACACCATAGATTTGTTTAGACTGTTCTTCAGTTTTATCTAAATGAAATCATACAATATGTTCTTTAGTGTCTGGCTTTTCTCTCAACATTATGTCTGTGAGATTAATCCATGTTCATTTGTTATCACTGCTGTGTAATATTTCACTGTCTGACTAACCACAATTTATTTCATCATTTTATTATTATCATACTTTACAGTTTGGGGCTATTAAAAGCAGTGCTAAAATTAACTGTCTTGTACAAGTCTTTTGATGGACATGTGTCTGCATTCTGTTGGGTGTAGATCTAGAAGTGGAAATGCTGGGACACAGAGTAAGTGTATGTTCTACTTTAGGAAGTGGTTGTGTAAATTTATACTCCCTCCAGCAAAGTGAGGGAGTTGCTCCACTTACTTTCCAGCACTTAGTGTTATTGACTTTTTCTGTTTTGGCCATTCTAGTGAGTATGTCTCTGTATTGCGTTATGGTTTCAGTGTGCTGTGATCTGATGACCAATGAAGTTGAGCACCTATTAATACATTTACTTGTAACTTGAATATCCTTTTCTGTAAAGTGCTTGTTCTGGTCTTTTGCCTGTTTTTCTAAGGAGTGTCTGACTGTTTTGCATTGATTTTTAGGAATTCTTTATATTTTCCAGAAATCAGGGTATGTGTATTTTAATTTTAATAGACATGATTAAAACACCTTTCAGCATGAATGAAACAGTTTAAATGCTAAAGGGACACTTTCCATGGTTCTGGAAGAAGACCATGCACCAGGTTATATTAAATTAATGTAGCTTGTAAAGGAAATCTTTGCTTGTATGGTAAGCCTTACCATAGGTTCTTTCTTCCCCCAGTGAAGCCAGTCCCCTTCCTTCTATATTGTGAACTTAGGATAAACTCACAAAGGAATTTTTGCTAAATTGTTATCTCTGGGGATCAGAATCCAACAATCTAAGCAGCCTTCCCTTACATATCCTCACAGCATCTGAATAGGTATATCTGGTTCTCAGCTAGAACAATGCAATGGTGATTTATACTCTCAGTTAACTTGCTCAGTGAGCTAAACATCAGAAACTTAGGAGTCTTCCTTTTCATAGTGTTTGTGGGAGTATATTTCATACTACTTCTAAGGAATCAAACATGTGTTATAAATACTAATCCAGAAATACCTGGAGTGAAGTGAATTGACCTTGTAGTTATGATGTTATTCTTCCTCATGTAAGAGGTTTCGGGAGCAGAGAGTGGCCTGGGCTGGCAGGCTTAGAAGTACACCAGGGCAGGACTGCTTCTTACAGAGACATGCTGTAAGATGGAGACTTTCCTGTCCAGTCATTAGTGTTGAATATCTGAAAACAAAACAAAACAATTTGTACCAGTCAGGGTCCAACCAGGAGACAGCAAGCACACAGTATTTGCACATGGAAAGTTTAATATGGAGAATTATTAACTATATCAGGGGACCGAAGTAATGAGAGTTTGGCAAGTAATAAGTAAGACTGCAAAGAATGCAAGAATAGAAGGTGTGAGGAGTAGCCAGTACCACAAGGGTGGAGACAGTGGACCCAAGAAGGAGCCCTTCCTCCTTGTTGGGAGGATGAGGCTGTGGCTCCCTGGATGGTGGGTAAGTTGGCTGAGGTGCTGTGCCAGCAGGACTTGCTGGAGATCTGCTCTCTGGGGTGCTGGGGGAGTTGCGCACAGAAAAGTGCCTGAGCTGTGTTGGGGAAGCTGCTGGTTGCTGCCTGCTGGAGAAGTCATCCATGTTGGAAAGCAGACACTAGACCTCCCATAGGCTGCAGAAACTGGGAGAATGAAGCACATCAGACCACAGAAGAGTCTCTTCTTTCTGCAGTGGCCTCCTGGTGCCCTCTATTGACAAAGCTTAACATCATGCCAGCTGGCAAAGGAGAAATATTTACAGGGTCCAGCTCCATTTTTGTAAAGCAGACAAACAATGATGACTTTTGAGTTGAGAGTCCCCAGACTGATAACTGGCATGCTATTAACTGTGATTAATAGACATACAATAGAAATATTTTTTCTCATTTCTGTTGAACCAAATGTTTTCTGTTGTCAATAAAGACATTGCGGTATGTTATAAGAAATAGCCTCCTAATCTTCTGACAGTATCGACAATTGTATAGGTCCTAGTACAGGATTTGGGATATTAGAAAGATGGATATCACTACATATTATCTATCCCTCTTTGTTTGTTTACTTAGTAAACTTTGAATTTCTTGGCAAATTGCACTGTATGCTCATCTATGTGATGGGCCTGAGTCTTATTCCATAAACTCGGATGTTCAAGACACACTCATCTTAGTTTTCAAGAACCAATTTAAATCTATTTGAGCTCCATCCCTCTGAGCTTCCGGGAAATTAAATTTCAGTCATCACTGAAGTTTTCCCCACACCTGTTCCAGAATCAGGTATAGGTTTTGGAGAATTTATATAGAACAGAGCAACTTCAGAGACTCTCATGGTAAACCATTAACAAGCTCATAGTTCAAATCTACACCATCCTTTAAGAGTGGACATCCTTTCTTTGGGAATGAGAATCTTTATGAAGCTCCAATATTCACAATCCAATCATCTTGAGGGTGAAGGCACCAAGAAGTCTTTCCTCTGAGCCTCAGGCATAGAAAGGGAACCCATTTACTTTCTCATCACTTGGCTTAAATAATCTCATTCTCTCCATTCTTTCTGACTCTGCCCGAGGTACTTTGTCATGGCAGCCCTAGTAAACTAATCTACCAAGCTATATAGTATATACTGTTATTATATTCCCTTTATTTGTGCTCCAAACTGAGCTGGATGCTTTCTAGAACTGTCACTCAGCTGGGGTCTCCCTTATCCTGAGGATTCCCCTTTCCCCTCTCTTTCATTAGTCTTCTTGTTTTCCTGATTTCATGTCTTTGTTTACTTGTTTCTAAGAAAAAAATGGAGCAGGGAGGCAAAGTCTCTGAAGCTTGAGTATTTGAAGTTGTCTTTTGTTTTACCTTAACATCGGATTGATAGCTTGGCTTTTGCATTCATTATCTATTGGTGCATAACAAATTACCTGCAGTCTTAGTGGATTAAAAGAGCAAACATTCATCACTTCACAGTTTCTGTGGATCAGGGATCTGGCCGTGTCCTCTGGCCCAGGGTGTCTCATCACACTGCACCAGGGTGTCAGTCAAAGCTGCAGTCGTCTCATCTTTCACTCATCTCTCCTGTTTTCAGTAAGGCACCTTACCTTCAGCTGTGTCTGAGCTCTCCCTGTTTCATCTTCTTTAGACAGCAAACTGCTAATTATCTGTTGTAGTTTCTCCTCTATTTCTTTGTTCTTGGGGGCTTATGCCTTTAAAAATTCTATTACTACTGCATCAGTGAGGTTCTGATTAGCAGCTTCAACATCATCTTTACTTTCCTTCTCAGAAGTGCCTTGATCTCAAGTAATCAACTCTTCTGGGGATCCACCTTGGTTTTTCCAGAATGAGGTGGGATTTCCATTCTGTTTCCTGTAGAGAAAACTTTTATGTGGAGGTCTAGTTGAATCGTACTACATCCTCTCTGCTCCTTGCCAGATTAATGCCAAAACCAGGACAAAAGAGGTTTGGGCATCTCTGGCTAAGGTAACACTTGGGCCAAGTGAAACTCACCACAACCAACTATCCATTTGCTCAAGCAAATAGATGACAAAAGTTCTCAAATGTTGTGGTCTTCAATTCAAAAACTACTCAGAAGCAACTAGGAATCTCAGGACACAAAGTCAGTGTTTTCTAAATTTGTGTCTCAAGTTTCTTTTCTTGTAAGTATGAGAACTCTGTGAATAGGTGTGTCTATTTTGCTATTAAGATCTTAAGATCTGTATAGCCCTGAGGACTGTCTTTCAACATCCAAATACTAGAGTCTGTAGAATCCAGTCATGAGATTACAAGGAAACAGATACTAAGTATATAACCACTCCCCAAAATACACAGTCACAAATCTGAAGGAAGTGTATAGATGGTATGAGAAAGCAGAGGTGGGCTTTACTCTGGTTAGAGGTTCAGAAGCAGCTTCTCTGAGGAAGTAACATTCAATTTGAAATGGAAGGATTAGTGATAATTAGCTTGGAGGTGGGTAACTTTAGGAGCATTCCAGGCTGAAGGAACAACAAGCAGTGCAATGGTCTCAATGGAGAGAGACATAAAATATTTAAGATCTGAAGGAAACCCAAGGTGGCTGGTGCAGAGTATTGTGAGAGGACAATGGGTGGGGCCAGGCCTTTCAAGGAACAGACCTGGTCAGCATGGCTCCCAGGTACCTAGTGAACAACTGGGTGAATGGAGCTGTCATTATAGAGATGGGGGATGCTGGCTGGAGAGAGATCAATAATTCAGTTTTGGACAGATTTAGTTTGATATTTAAGTAGAGATGTCAAATGGATGGTGAGACATTGGATTGGGAGTTCATGGAAAGGTCTGGAAGTGTAATGTGTGAGTACTCAGTACATCAAAGATCTTTAAGGTCACGGGAAGGGATAAGAGCATCTAAGGTGATAATATTACCAAGAGAACAGAGTCAATGAAAGAGCCCCAAGAGACCTGAACACTTAAAGTTCAATTAGAGGAAGAGGACACAGGAGACTGAGAAGCAATTGCCAGAGAAGTAGGGGAAAGGCTGGGTGTCACAGAAACCAAGAGAAGAGTGTTTCCAGAAGGACAGAGTACGACTGTGTCAAATGACGCTGAGGATCAAGGTTAAGAATTGGCCATCTGGTAAGCAACATGGAGGCCCTTGGGGACTTAGTAATTAGTTGTAGAGGCAGTGGGAACAGAGTCTAATTAAAATGGGCTAAAGAATGAGAGATGAGGAATTTGTGACAGTGAGTGTAGATAATGCTTGATCATTTAGTCTGGCAGTGTGGGGGGAAGAGAGAGAGAGGGAGCAAGAGACAGAGAGACGGTTGAGGGGAGAGAGAGTCCTGAGAGGGCACATGATAGGAGGGAGTCAGGAGTTTGCTTTGAAGATGGTAGATTACAGGGCATTTTACAGGGGCATATTTTACTATGGACGAGAAGGCCTTAGGAGGAGAGAGATTGAAGCTGCAAGAAAGAGGGAGTAACTGGGGAAGTAAGGACCCCAGAAGGCAGGAGGGCTACAGAACTCACATTGAGCAATGCCTAGTCTTTCCTGCTCCGTGAGAAGAGGAGAGGGTAAGAGAGAGCTGGCCTCTGCAGAGTAATGAAAGACCCACCTGGTTTCTATTTTTCCCACAAAGCTTGACACTGAGCATCTTTCTCTCAGATGATCCAAGAAATGAGGAAAGGTTCAGAATGCAGTAACTTGGCAGAGCATAATAAAATTACTTAGCTTTTTCTTTTTTCAAAAAGTTTTACATTTTCTTAAGAAGTGAGGACACCTCTCTGTTGTTTTATTTTAGCTAGTTTCACTCATTTGTACTTTAATCTAGTGAGGAATGTACATGGATTGACCATTAGTTAAGAGGGTGAGCAGATTTTCAGGCAAGCTTGGGACTGTACCCATTTCTCTGTCGTTTCTTCCCCACTGTGACTGACTATACTGCTGGTTTCTTCTGTTTTCAGGCTCACTCCAGCTGAGCAAAAGATGTAACAGCTAAGTACCAACCATTGTTGTGAACAGCTGGTTGTCATCTCTAAAGAAATTTTAAATAATGAAATTCGGATTTCCCTCTGAAAGTCCAAGTCTAAAACTGGAGTAGGGATGTGCAAAGGCATTGGGGAAAAATGGGGGAACTTCAAGGAGGCAAGACTGGGTACCTGGGATGTATTCATGACAAGTTAATAACTAAAGGGGCATCAGTCAGCTATGGAGAGTAGAAAAAGGTGAATAAAAGAAACAAATGTTGCCAGTGCTCATCCAAGAACTGTCCTATGAGTGGAAGAGCAATAGATTTTGAATGTTTTCCATTTCACCACTAAAGCCATTAGTGAAGTGGGGTTGGATGAAAATAGCATTAGCCCAGCTGTTCTCAAACTTTGCTTACGTTAGGATCACCTGGGGAATTTGGTAGATTTTCTAGGGCCATTCTTCTACTTCAATAAACCTGGAACCCTGTGCCGGATTAGCTCTCAAGGTGATTCTGATGAACATCCAATTGTGAGAACTGCTGCTTAGGTCAATTGATTTGAAGCATTCTGGTTTTTTGTAAGACTTCCTCTAGAGATGTGGACACAGAAGGTTTTGAGTACTGTGGACTCTAACTCCCCTTGTTCTGATTCCCTCTCACTAAACTCCCTGCACATATCTGCTGATGGGTAAAGAGTGTAATGACCCTATTCTTTGATCTTCAACCTTGATGTCCACTAGAATCAATACTGCAGAAGCTTCTAAAAATCCTAACAGTAGGCCACAACCTAGATCAATGAAACCAGAATATCTGGTGGTTGTGTTGCAAGAAGAGGGACCCCTTCCAGGGTCTGAAAGTGGGCTCTTGTCTAACATTTGGAAATGAATTTTTCCAAGGAGGCACATGTGCTGACAAAGCAAGAGACTTTATTGGGTAGGGGGGCCAGGGTGGAGAGCAGTAAGATAAGGGAAACCGGAAGAACCGTTCTGCCACATGGCTTGCAGTCTTGGGTTTTATAGTGATATTAGTTTCCAGGTTGTTTTGGCCAGTCATTGTTAGTCAGGGTCCTTCCTGGTGGTGCACTGCTCAGCCAAGATGGATGCCAACAAGAAGGATTCTGGGAAGTGATAGGACACGCGGTATCTCCTTTTGACCTTTCCTGAATTTTTCTGATTGGTTGTAGCTTACTAGTTACATGTTCCTTACCAGGACCCCCTGTCATTAAATAACTCATGCAAATGGTTACTATAGTGCCTGGTCAGGACGGGAGGTTTCAGTCAGTGTGCTTCCCCTAACAAGATGACCCAAATATCGTAATTTTTAAAATAACATAATTTTTAAAGTGCTACTCTGGTGGACCTATTCTCAATGTGCTGATGGAACCCAATATTAAACCTTAAGAGGCTGAGGGTCAAGCTTGACCTTATTCACAAAGATAATGAATATGTCCTTGTGAGACCTTGCGGGTAGACAGCCAGCCAGTTAGCCTTTTCTGGAAATGAAAGATATACTATGCAGGCAATCCTATTGACTAGTTCCCAGAAAGGCTCTGTACGGTTTTATGCAATGTTAATCTAAACTACCTTAGCTAAACCCAATGTCTTCTTTGTGAGATTTGCAAGCAACTCTTGGCTCCATTTTCCCAAACAACTGGCCAGAAGGACTAAGAAGGGGGGGGCTAGGATCTGAGCATCAGCAGAGGGACAGGAGATGAGAGCAAGGGCACATACTCCAGTCCTATGCAGCCCTCTTTTCCTCTAGAAGGAGGGTGCCCCCAGGGCACTGTTCCCATCCTGAGGACCACCCAAACATTCTTCAGTTTTTTGCTCCAGTGCAAATCAGGAAGATGGATATGAGAACTTTGTTGACTTTAAAACCTGTTTATATTTTGTAACCTGTCCATTTCGGCCACTTCTGATGATCCAGTAACCTCGAACCCCAGCACTTGCAGTATGGTTCCAGTCCCTCTGCATTAACTCTGCTGGTTAGTGCAGGGCTGCTGGGCTGCTTGTTTTAACCCTATCATTGAAAAAGCAAGAGAGTTCCAGAAAAACATCTATTTCTGCTTTATTGACTATGCCAAAGCCTTTGACTGTGTGGATCACAATAAACTGTGGAAAATTCTGAAAGAGATGGGAATACCAGATCATCTGACCTGCCTCTTGAGAAATCTGTATGCAGGTCAGGAAGCAACAATTAGAACTGGATATGGAACAGCAGACTGGTTCCAAATAAGAAAAGGAGAATGTCAAGGCTGTATACTGTCACCTTGCTTATTTAACTTATATGCAGAGTACATCATGAGAAATGCTGGACTGGAAGAAACACAAGCTGGAATCAAGATTGCCAGGAGAAATATCAATAACCTCAGATATACAGATGATACCATCCTTATGTAAGAAAATGAAGAACTAAAGAGCCTCTTGATGAAAGTGAAAGAGGAGAGTGAAAAAGTTGGCTTAAAGTTCAACATTTAAAAAAACTAATATCATGGCATCTGGTCCCATCACTTCATGGCAAATAGATAGGGAAACAGTGGAAACAGTGTCAGACTTTATTTTTCTGGGCTCCAAAATCACTGCAGATGGTGATTGCAGCCATGAAATTAAAAGGCACTTATTCCTTGGAAGAAAAGTTATGACTAACCTCGATAGCATATTAAAAAGCAGAGACATTACTTTGCCAACAAAGGTCCATCTAGTCGAGGCTATGGTTTTTCAGTGATCATGTATGGGTGTGAGAGTTGGACTATCAAGAAAGCTGAGTGCTGAAGAATTGATGCTTTTGAACTGTGGTGTTGGAGAAGACTCTTGAGAGTCCCTTGGAGATCCAACCAATCCATCCTAAAGGGTATCAGTCCTGGGTGTTGATTGGAAGGACTGATGTTGAAGGTGAAACTCCAATACTTTGGCTATCTGATGTGAAGAGCTGGCTCATTGGAAAAGACCCTGATGCTGGGAAAGATTGAAGGAGAGAAGAGAAGGAGACGACAGAGGACGAGATGGTTGGATGGCATCATCGACTCAATGGACGTGAGTTTGGGTCAACGCTGGGAGCTGGTGATGGACGGGAAGGCCTGGCATGCTGCAGTCCATGAGGTCACAAAGTGTCGGACATGACTGAGTGACTCAACTGAACTGATGCTGCTGGCCTCAAAGGTTCATGGGGGAGAGAACTTCTAGGCAACTATTCAGAGCAGAGAGAAATGTGAAAAGCTTGACTGAAGGAGGCCACCTAGGAACATTCTCTTATGAGATAACAAAGTATTTAGCTAGAGTAATGGGATGCAGAAGGAGGGTAGGAAGAGGGAGAGAACACTGACAATGGTGCTGCCCACACTTGAAAGCCCAACGATTAGTCAGTTTCTAGTAAGTTAGACCAGGAAGTGAGCAATCCTTTCAGTTGAAATGTAAAGGAAAAATAGAATATAATTTCTGTAGGTGGTATTCAGCCAAAGGCTGGAGTTAATAATGCTTCTGATCTCAAACTAATCTGACCAATCAGGCAGTCTAAGAAGAGAATATTGACGGAATAAAATTGAACATAAATGAAATGTTCACTGCATGCTGGAACTTGATTTCTTTTCTCTCACAAATTTATCTTTTAAAATTTCTTTACCTTGTGCTTTAGTTGAAATGATTCTATCTAAAATGAGACCAATGACATTTTAAGATTGCTCCTCAGTGTTTGCAAGCCTCTGCAAAAGTTAGGGTTTCAGCTTTGACCCTGTGACCTTTTTATACTTTGGTGAGAGATGTGAGCAGTATCAAGTCAATTAAGAGAGCATGTCCTCAGTGGGAAAGAGTGTTCCCAGTAGAGGGCATCCTTAAGTAATGAATTTCTCTTTGCCTTTAGAATTATTTGCAGATACTGATGTGCACCAGGGAACAGATTTTACTTCTGAAGGCTTTTTAAAAGGTTGTTTCTGGCAAGTCATTTACACATAAGGTGTTAGAGTGTTAAGAAGATTTGTTCCAATATTTTTCTTAGTTGGTAAGTGGTAAGTTGTACTATCAATGATGACATAGCAGATCATAAAATGGTTTAACTAAATTTAACTAGATTTTATTTACTCAAACAAATATTGAGTGCCGTCTATGTGCAAGAAAGGGGGTGGGTTGGGTTTCCAAGGTCAGCCCTTCCTGGAAAAGATTTTATGGTATATACAGGGGCTAAGACATAATTACAGGAAGTTAAAATGCAAGACAAAATATTTATTCTTGTTTCAAATACTTGCTTATTAGAAAAAATGACTTTTCTAATATTAATTGTTGGTGGACTTTAGAATTCTTTCCATTTCCTGTTGTAGATGATGTCCAGAATATTCATGTTGTTTTCAAATTTTTTAGCTGCTGCCCAAATGGATTTGCTCAGGCCTCCTTTCTTTTCACTTTTGAAATTCAGCTCCATTTTAAGCGGAAATTAATCTGTACATTGCAATTCCACCTTTAATTTTTGAAATAGGTTATTTGGAAAGATTTGTTCATTGTCTTCGTTTCCTCTAAAGTCTTTCCATGTCTAGTGAAAAAGGGGTATTATTGTTAACTCGGGTCTCCTTGGCCCAGAGGAGATCTAGAGTGAAATTCTGACTCGGAGAGTTGTTTAACCTTTTCCTATTAGAGTGTTGGCAGTGGAAGGTTTGCTGAAAGTGGGCTGAAGGGCACGCTGTGGGCTTGAGGTTGGGCCACAGCCTTGGGGAGGTTGGTTCATCTGATCATTGCAGGCCAGTATCCCCAGATGAGGAAGAAGCCACTCTCCAAGTTCAGATGCTTCCTCTACTTCAAGTGTGGGACCTCTCAGACCCACAAAGAGAGCCAGAGCCAGTATGTGAAAGACTTGTTTGTTATCCTGATAGTATGGCTTATAGCACCTTCTGTTGGGGGTGGGAGAAGATGCAGTAGGGCAGAGTGAACATGGAGATGCTCTTCATCTTGGGTTCCATGTATTGTGAAGCCTCTAGAAGCAGTACCTGAAACTCAGGCTGTAACAAGTGGAGTTATGTCTGGGACCCTGGAACATGCTAGTTAGTTTGGACTCATCAAGAGGAAACACAGTGGCCCACAGTGACTACAGTTTCTGTAATGGTCCTGCTTGGGGAGTGTGCCTTTCTGGAGGCTGATTAAGTCTTTCAACCTTCAGCATCTATGGTGGGCATTGGTAGTGTCTCCTTTACTAGACTGGGGTCCCCAGGTGCTGAGTTGGCTGCTCATAGCTGCTCCTTTTTCGAGGGAATTGTCCTGCACTCTGCCATAGAACTTACGGTCCTTTCAACAAGTCACAAACAATGATTGGCTGAAAACGGGGTACAAAATATCAGGTTCCTTTTAGGCATCAGTTTTGTTGTGTGACTGACTTGTACTTCTTGGCTCCCCATGAAATCAGCCTGAAGGTAAAGTCTACCTCTTTGCTTAGCAATTTCCCCTGTAGCATCCTGCTTTCTCTACTTTTCTTTGGAGAGCATTCCTGCAATAAATCGTGTCTAGCTGTGCTTTTAGAAACCGTACTTGAGACAGTACCTTTTTTTTTTTTTTTTGGACTTGGTAGGACATATAGTCTTCTTTATATTATACAATATGATGGTTGCATATCATCAGTCACCTCTTTCTCCTTCTTTTAAGAGAATATTTTATTTGAGCATCAGGTGGCTATGTGCCTCAGTCCATTCTGGTCCCAAAGGATGAATTTGTTAAATCTGAGCCAATCATGGTAGTTTCATTCTTCTTTCCAGTGAATGGTTTGAGAATTGCTTGTGACCCAATTCCAGTCAATAGTACCTAAGGGAAGTCAGCCGAAGGGTATCTAGACATGGTTTCTTTGCTCTTAAAATGTAGCAGGGGGAATCTCCTTGATGGTCCAGTGACTAAGACTGTGCTCCCAATGCAGAGGGCCTGGGTTTGATTCCTGATCAGGGAACCAGGTCCCACATGCTGCAAATAAGAGTTTGCATGCCCCAATTGCCGATTCCATGTGCCACAAATAAGACCTGGCATAGTCAATTAAATAGATAAATAAAAACTTTAAAAAATGGAGTAAAGGAGAAAAATATATCTGTACTCCTATTTCTGGATACTGCTGGGCAAAAATATGATGGTTGAACTTCAGCAGTAAATTTGTAATCATAAGGGAATACTAAGATTATCTTAATTTAGAATTGGTCCCATCACTCCATGGGAAATAGATGGGGAAACAGTGGAAATAGTTTATTTTTTTGGGCTCCAAAATCACTGCAGATGGTGACTGCAGCCATGAAATTAAAAGACACTTACTCCTTGGAAGGAAAGTTATGACCAACCTAGATAGCACATTCAAAAGCAGAGACATTACTTTGCCAACAAAGGCCCATCTAGTCAAGGCTATGGTTTTTCCAGTGGTCATGTATGGATGTGAGAATTGGACTGTGAAGAAAGCTGAGCACCAAAGAATTGATGCTTTTGAGCTGTGGTGTTGGAGAAGACTCTAGAGAGTCCCTTGGACTGCAAGGAGATCCAACTAGTCCATTTTGAAGGAGAGCAGCCCTGGGATTTCTTTGGAAGGAATGATGCTAAAGCTGAAACTCCAGTACTTTGGCCACCTCATGCGAAGAGTTGACTCATTGGAAAAGACTCTGATGCTGGGAGAGATTGAGGGCAGGAGGAGAAGGGGACAACAGTAGATGAGATGGCTCGATGGATGTGAATCTAGGTGAACTCTGGGAGATGGTGATGGACAGGAAGGCCTGGCATACTGAGATTCACGGGGTCGCAAGGAGTCAGACACGACTGAGTGACTAAACTGAACTGAACTGAAGCCACTGAATTAACCAATACTACAGGCCCCCAACCACTTAGCTGCCCCACTTTTGGTTATGTAAAATAATGGAAGTTTATATTTGTTTAAACAAACTTTAGTTAAGTCTGCAGCTATTTATAAATGAGAACTTCCTAGATGTTTACAGAGCTCTAGACTGTGAAGAGGGCTGAACACTGAAGAACTGATGCTTTTTTTCTTTTTACATTATTCAGTAGCAGTTTAATTATTATTATTTTTTCCAATTTATTTTTACTTTATTCTACTTTACAATACTGTATTGGTTTTGCCATACATTGATAGGAATCAGCCACAGGTGTACACGAGCTCCCAATCCTGAAAACCCCCTCCCACCCCTCACCCCATATCGTCTCTCTGGATCATCCCCGTGCACCAGCCCCAAGCATCCTGTATTCTGTATTGAACATAAACTGGCACTTCATTTCTCCTTGCAGTCCAAAGGACTCCCAAGAGTCTTCTCCAACACCACAGTTCAAACGCATCAGTTCTTACATGATAAGAAGGATGAGATGGCTGGATGGCATCACCGACTCGATGGACCTGAGTCTGAGTGAACTCCGGGAGTTGGTGATGGACAGGGAGGCCTCGCTGCTGCGATTCATGGGGTCGCAGAGTCGGACACAACTGAGCGACTGAACTGAATTAAACTGAGCCATGAAAAAAGTTGCTTTCTAATGATCAAGTGAGAACAGAGAATAGAAAAATGTAATTGATACTCTCCACTTTATTTTTCTTTCATAAAGAGAAGAATCGGCTGGTAATAACGTGTATACTATTTTGTTTTGGCTTTTGCAGCTTGTTTATTGAATGGGTCTAACTTAATGGAAGCAAAAACAGGAAGTGGGTTTATTTTTCCTCCATTAATGACTTCAAACATTCTCTGTTGCACTTCCCTCGCCTTGTCTCTCTCCATGACAGCTTTCTATTTACTTTCAGCTGAAGAATACTCATTTTTGTGCTATAGTGCAAATCAAGTCAATGCTTTCAATCTTGCATTCAGTTAAAAATATGGGCTTTCCCTATAACTCAGGCCTGAAGACTCAAGCTTGGGATCTGGAAAAAGGAAGGAGTGGTGGTTTATTCCTTTGCTATCCCATTCTTGCATCCTCTCTTTCTGGTTCTTTTTGTCCTTAGTGTGCAAGTGCTCAAGGGCTCTCTTGCCTGATACCTACTGGCCACTGTTTCCTCTGTTATGGCTGCTGTCCAAATGCCAGGTTCTTTTGTGGGACACATTTAAAAAAATTCTTTATTTATTTTAATGGTAGGATAATTACTTTACAATATTGTGATGGCTTTGCCATACATCAACATGAATTGGCCCTAGGTACACATGTGCCCCCCTCATCCTGAACCCCCCTCCCACCTCCTTCCCCACCTCATCCCTTCAGGTTGTCACAGAGCAGCAGCCTGGGATGCCCTGCTCCATGTATCAAACTCACACGGGTCATCCATTCTACATATGGTAATGTACATTTTAAGTGATATTCTCTCAAATCATCCTGCCCTCTCCTTCACCCATTGAGTCCAGAAGTCTGTTCTTTACATCTGTGTCTCCTTTGCTGCCTTGTATGTAGGATCGCTGGTACCACCCTTCCCAATTCCATATATATGTGTTAATATACAGTGTATGTCTTTCTCTTTCTGACTTACTTCACCCAGTATAATAGGCTCTAGGTTCATCCACCTCATTAGAACTGACTCAGATGCATTACTTTTTATAGCTAAGTAGAATTCCACTGTGTATATGTACTACAACTTCCTTATCCATTTATCTGCCAAAGGATATCTAGGTTGCTTCCATATCCTAGCTATCATAAATAGTGCTGTATTGAACACTGGGGTACACGTGTCTCTCTCAGTTATGGTTTCCTTGACGTATATGCCAAGCATTATAATTGCTGGGTTGTATGGTAGTTCTATTCCCAGTTTTTAAAGGAATCTCCACACTATTCTCCATAGTGGGGCTGTACCAATTTGCATTCTCACCAACAGTGTAACTCCTCTAGGAGTTTTATAGTTTCTGGTCTCAACTTTAGATCTTTAACCCATTTTGAGTTTATTTTTGTGTATGGTGTTAGAAAGTATTCTAGTTTGATTCTTTTACAAATGGTTGGCCAGTTTTCCCAGCAACACTTGTTAAAGAGATTGTCTTTTCTCCATTGTATATTCTTGCCTCCTTTGTCAAAGATAAGGTGTCCATAGATGCATGGATTTATCTCTGGATTTTTTATTTTGTTCCATTGATCTATATTTATGTCTTTGTGCCAGTACCATGCTGTCTTGATAACTGTAGCTTTGTAGCATAGTCTGAAGTCAGGAAGGTTGATTCCTCCAATTCCATTCTTCTCTCTCAAGATTGCTTTGGTTATTCAGAGTCTTTTGTGTTTCCATATAAATTGTGAAATTATTTGTTCTAGTTCTGTGGTGGTTTGATAGGGACTGCTTTGAATCTATAGATTGCTTTGGGTAGTATACTCATTTTCCCTATAATGATTCTTCCAATCCAAGAACATGGTATATTTCTCTATCTATTTGTGCCATCTTTTATTTCTTTCATCAGTGTTTCATAGATCTCTGTATGCTTATCTTTTGTCTCTTTTGGTAAACTTTTTCCTAAGTATTTTATTCTTTTCATTGCAATGGTGAATGGTATTGTCTCCTTAATTTCTTTTTCTGATTTTTCATAGTTAATGTATAGAAATGTAAAGGATTTCTGTGTATTAATTTTACATCTTGTGCCTTTACTATATTCACTGATTAGCTCTAGTAATTTCCTGTGGCATCTTTAGGGTTTTAAATGTAGAGGATCATATCATCCACAAACAGTGAGAATGTTACTTTCCAATCTGGATTCTTTTTATTTCCTTTTTCTTCTCTAATTGCTGTGGCTAGGACTTCCAGAACTATGTTGAATAGTAGTGGTGAGAGGGACATTTTTTTTTTATCAGCTTCTTGGTAAGAGTAAGAGCTCTTATTATTTTAATTCCTGGAGCTGTTGATTCATACTTTGCTTAACTTTCTGGGACCCCTCTTCAGTTCCTGCCTTCGCGCTTCCAGCTATTAAAATGTACACCATCAATCTCTCTCTTCCCCAAAGTCTGATCTCTTACTGCTCCTATAAGACACTTTGAGCCTAGTCATCTTCCACAGAACCCTTTGGTCAATTTCTTCATGCATTCTTTCCGCTAAAGGGAGACCTGAAACTTGCCCAAGGCTGACCTCTTTCTCTTTGCTCTTATTGTAGCCAGTTCACCAGTCCCTTACACAGTACATTTGAATTTTTCTTGGCAGAAAGCAGACACTGGTCTCCATCTGTGTGCATGCTAAACTCCTGATGACATATACTGAGTCCTCCTAATAACATTTTCACTGCTCTGATGGCCACGCAAAATGGGCCTTCTGGGTTTTGCTCTGTCAAGAGTGAGAGTCCAATTTCCCTGATCTCATATGCTCTCTGCGTTCTATTTGGGGTTTCATTTCACATGATCTGGGAGGGATGCAAGAAGCAAAGACAAAACATTTTCTACTCCAATGAATTCCTGCCAACACTGACCTTCAAGCCTCTAATGTTTTCTGATTTAGGCTGGTAGTGTGTGATGGAGATTGATAGTCAAAGAGGCAGGTTGGCCACCTCTTAGAATGTCCTGAGGGATGGTTGTCCTACTAGTTTCCTATGTTGTTGTTTATTTGCTAAGTTGTGTCTACCTCTTTGGTGATCCCATGAACTATAATCCACCAGGCTCCTCTGTCCATGGGATTTCCCTGGTAAGAATATTGGAGTGGGTTGCCATTTCTTTCTCCAGGGATCTTCGCAACCCAGGGATTGAACTTGCATCTCTTGCATTGGCAGATGATTTTTTTTTTTTTAATCATTGAGCACCAGGGAAGCGCAATTTTATATGTGATGTGGTGGTGATTTAGTCTCTAAGTCATGCCTGAATTTTGCAACCCTGTGGACTGTAGCCTGCCAGGCTCCTCTGTCTTTGGGATTTCTCAGGCAAGAATACCGGAATAGGCTGCCATTTCCTTCTTTAATTTTATACATAGTAGTATGTATATGTTAGTCCTAATTTATTCCTCCCCTCTACCCCTCTTTCTCCTTTGGTAACAATAAGTTTTTTTTTTTTTTCTTTCATGTCTGTGAGTCTCTTGCTGTTTTGTAAATAATTTCCTTATATCATTTTTAAAGATTATACATATAAGCACTATCATGTGATATCTATCTTTCTTTGTCTGGTTTAGTTTACTCAGTGTGATAATCTCTAGTTTCATCTATGTTGCTGCAAATGGTGTTCTGCTCTGCTGTGCTTAGTCACTCAGTCATGTCTGACTCTTTGTGACCCCACAAACTATAGCCTGCCAGACTCCTCTATCCCTGGGGATTCTCCAGGCAAGAATACTGAAGTGAGTTCCCATGCCCTCATCCAGGGATCTTCCCAACCCAGGAATTGAACCCAGGTCTCCTGCATTTCAGGCAGATTCTTTACCATCTGAGCCACTAGGGAAGCCCATGAATACTGGAGTAGATAGCCTCTCCCTTCTCCAGGAGATCTCCCTGACCCAGGAACTAAACTAGAGTCTCCTGCATGGCAGCTGGATTCTTTACCAGCTGAGCTACCAAATGGCAAATGGGATTATTACATTCTTTTTTATGGCTGAGTAATATTCCATTGCATATATGTATATATGTACCACATCTTCTTTATCCATTAATCCATTGACAGACATTTAGGTTGCTTCCTGTCTTGGTTATTTTAAATAGAAAGCACTGAAATTTTGTGGTTGTTTATTATTGCGGATTTACCTTGCTTATTCTGACTGATACTGTTCTTAGCTTTGGGCATTCTACGAAACTCTAAGATAAGAGGAAAACTCCCATTCAATGTGCTGTCATCTTTAGAACTGAAGTTTCTTTTTGGAGTGTATATTTATGTACTTCCCGAGAATACTCGTATCTTAATAACATAATGGTAAAGCTACTTTAATTATTAAAGCATTGTGGCTATTTTAAGCCAATGGGGATTTCCTGTATGACTCAGGGAGCTCAAACAGGGGCTCTGTATCAACCTAGAGGGTGGGATGGGGAGGGAGATTCCAAAGGGAGGGGAAGTATGTATACCTATGGCCGATCCATGTTGGTATTTGACAGAAAACAACAAAATGCTATAAAGAGGTTATCTTTCAATTAAACAATAACAACAACAAAAACATTGTGGCTATTCTATAAAGAAGGCCCTTGAGAAAACCTTTGGGGATTTCTCAGGGAAGATCACCATCACAAAAATCTGGTCTCATCTGGCCTATTCAGCCCTTCTGCCTCCTCTCTTCCCCCTGCAACCTGCATGCCAATAAGCTCTGGACCCACTTGCTCATTTCCACCTGTAAATTTATCTGAACATACAGGCACTTTTCCTGGAATTTCTTCTCTTTCCTTTTGGTTTCCCTTCTTCCCTGAATTTAAGTCTTTTAACAAAATACTGGTACTTATTGAGTAGTGTTTTAGATTGGATTCTCCCAGAGGTAGGCTGTAAGACAAGGATTCTAGAGCAATTATTTAATATGGTGATCCCAGGAAATACCAACAGGGCAGTGGGGAAGTGAGGATGAGATAGGTAGAGGGTGCATTAGTAACAGGTTGCTGCTCAGGACAACTGGGGCTCAAACCTGCTGAGGATCTCTGGGAGGCTGAATAGATCACCAGCCTCAGAGTTGTTCTACCTCAGAGATAAAGCAAAATCCTGCCTCAGTACCCTGACACCAAATAAATCAGAGTTTTTAGTGAAGAGGAAAGAATAGCATTATTGCTTTGCCAGGCAAAGAGGGCCACAGTGGACTAATGCCCTCAAAACTGTGTGTCCCAACCAGGGTGGGGGCTGTGAGGAGTCTTATAGTCCTGGGGTAGAGTCGTTGATAAGAATCAGGGTGTGTGCAGGGCCCACATTCCTTCAACCCATAGATCATCTGGCATCAGGTGATAATGGGTGAACTGTGACCTTCTCTGGACAAAGAATGCTGCATCAAGTCCTATCTTTGGTGGGGGTTTTAGTTCTGCAGAAGAGCTCAGAGATAATGTTCTGTATATCCCTTGAGTGAGAACCAGCAACCTGCCTTCAAGGCTGCATTATTCTTTCTTTTTTTTTATTGGAGTATAATTGCTTCACAGTGCTGTGTTACTTCTGCTGTACAATGAAGTGAATCAGCTGTATGTGTATGTGTATACCCTCTCTTTTGGACTTCCCTCCCCACTCCCCAATCCCACCCATCTAGGTCATCACAGAGCACTGAGCTAAGCTCCCTGTTCTATATAGCAACTTACCACTAGCTATCTATTTTACACATATGTATTTATGTCAAACCTAATC
Organism: Madoqua kirkii; assembly: GCA_006408675.1. NCBI lineage: Eukaryota > Metazoa > Chordata > Mammalia > Artiodactyla > Bovidae > Madoqua > Madoqua kirkii. The sequence continues at coordinate 72,274 of SJYC01069535.1, forward strand.
TTCCAGTTCATTCCACCTTCCCCTTTACCCAATGTGTCCAAATGTCCACTCACTACATCTGCATTTCTATTCCTGCCCAGCAAACTGGTTCAATGGTACCATTTTTCTAGACTCCAGATATATGCATTAATATGTAAGATTTATTTCTCTCTTTCTGACTTACTTCACTCGGAATGATAACTCTAGGTCCATTCACATCTTTACAAATATGACCCAATTTCATTTACATCTTTTCTGTCCATTCATCTGTTGGTGGACATTTAGGTTGTTTTCATGTCCTGAGTTCAGTTGCTCAGTTGCGTTGGAGCAGGCTGTGAGGAGATACCCCAAGTCCAAGGGCAAAGGAGAAGCCCAAGTGAGATGGTTCAGTTCAGTTCAGTCACTCAGTCGTGTCCAACTCTTCATGACCCCATGAATTGCAGCACACCAGGCCTCCCTGTCCATCACCATCTCCCAGAGTTCACTCAGATTCACATTCATCGAGTCCATGATCCCATCCAGCCATCTCATCCTCTGTTGTCCCCTTCTCCTCCTGCCCCCAGTCCCTCCCAGCATCAGTCTTTTCCAATGAGTCAACTCTTCGCAAGAGGTGGCCAGAGTACTGGAGTTTCAGCTTTAGCATCATTCCTTCCAAAGAAATCCCAGGGTTGATCTCCTTCAGAATGGACTGGCTGGATCTCCTTGCAGTCCAAGGGACTCTCAAGAGTCTTTTCCAACACCACAGTTCAAAAGCATCAATTCTTCGGCACTCAGCTTTCTTCACAGTCCAACTCTCACAACCATATATGACTACTGAAAAAACCATAGCCTTGAGTAGATGGACCTTAGTTGGCAAAGAAATGTCTCTGCTTTTGAACATGCTATCTAGGTTGATCATAGTTTTCCTTCCAAGGAGTAAGCATCTTTTAATTTCATGGCTGCAGTCACCATCTGTAGTGATTTTGGAGCCCCCCCCAAAGAAAGTCTGACACTGTTTCCACTATTTCCCCATCTATTTCCCATGAAGTGATGGGACTGGATGCCATGATCTTCATTTTCTGAATGTTGAGCTTTAAGTCAACTTTTTCACTCTCCTCTTTTACTTTCTTCAAGAGGCTTTTTAGTTCCTCTTCACTTTCTGCCATAAGGGTTGTGTTATCTGCATATCTGAAGCTACAGTGAACGTTGGGGTGCATGTGCCTTTTTGAATTATGGTTTTCTTAGGGTATATGCCCAGGAGTAGGGTTGCTGAGTCATATAGTAGTTCTATTTTTAGTTTTTAAAGGAACTTGCATACTCTTATTCACAGTGGCTGTATCAATTTACATTCCCACCAGCAGTGCAAGAGGTTTCTTTTTTTTTCTCTTCAACCTCTCCAGAATTTATGGCACCCCACTCTAGTACCCTTGCCTGGAAAATCCCATGGATGGAGAAGCCTGGTAGGCTGCAGTCCATGGGGTCACTAAGAGTTGGATACGACTGAGCGACTTCACTTTCACTTTTCACTTTCATGCATTGGAGAAGGAAATGGCAACCCACTCCAGTGTTCTTGCCTGGAGAATCCCAGGGATGGGGGAGGCTGGTGGGCTGCAGTCTATGGGATCACACAGAGTCGGACATGACTGAAGTGACTTAGCAGCAGCAGCAAATTTTTTTGATGATGATCATTCTGACTAGTGTAAGGGGATACCTCATTGTAGTTTTGATTTGCATTTCCCTAATAATCTCTGAAGATCAGCCCTGGGATTTCTTTGGAAGGAATGATGCTAAAGCTGAAACTCCAGTACTCTGGCCACCTCTTGCGAAGAGTTGACTCATTAGAAAAGACTCTGATGCTGGGAGGGATTGGGGGCAGAAGGAGAAGGGGATGACAGAAGATGAGATGGCTGGATGGCATCACTGACTCGATGGATGTGAATCTGAGTGAACTCTGGGAGTCGGTGATGAACAGGGAGGCCTGGAGTGCTGCAATTCATGGCGTCGCAAAGATTCAGACATGACTGAGCGACTGAACTGAACTTAACTGAACTGAATAATTTGTGATGTTGATCATATTTTCATATGCCTCTTGGTCACCTGTATATCTTCTTTGATGAAATGTTTATTTAAGTCTCCCATTCATTTTTTGATTGGGTTGTTTGTTTTTCTGATATTGAGCTGCTGTATATTTTAGAGATTAATCCTTTGTCCATTGCCTCATTTGCACATATTTTTTCCATTCTGTGGGGTTTTTTTTTTAACAAAAATCTTATTTAAGTTTTCCTTTATTGTGCAAACATTTTAAAGTTTAATTGGGTACCATTTGCTTATTTTTGTTTTTACTCATTACTCCAGGAAGTGGATCATGAAAAATCTTGCTATGATTTATGTCAAAGAATGTTTTCCCTAAGTTTTCCTCTAAGAGTTTTCCAGTGTCCAACTTTACCCTTAGGTCTTTAATCCATTTTGAATTTATTTTTGTGAATGGCATTAGGAAGCATTCTAATTTCATTCTTTTTACATGTAGCTGTCTAGTTTTCCCAGAACAGTTTATTGAAAAGTCTGTTTTTTCTCCATTGCCATCTTTGTCAGAGATTACATGACCATGGATGTGTGGGTTTAACTCTGGGCTTTCTATCCTGTACCATTGATCTATATTTCTGTTTTTGTGCCAGTACCATGCTGTCTTGATTACTGTAGCTTTGTATTATAGTCTGAAGTCAGGAAGCCTGATACTACAGCTCTGTTTCTCTTCCTCAAGATTGCTTTGGCTATTTGGGGGATTGTTATGTTTTCATAGATGCCCTATTATTTCTTGACTGCTCTGCCTTTATCTCGACATCTTCTTTTCCTGATTAGCAACTGTTTGAACCTTTCCTTTGGAATTCAGGGAAGGGGACACAGAAAGGCTTTCATGCCCAGGAGCTCCACAGGTTCCTGCTCAGGTTCAGGGGCAAGGATCTTGCAGGTATTTAAGCTACTAATCCATGACAATATTTGGTGGAGGACTGCTCCCAGGGGTGTTTGTTCTACAGTTCTGTTCCTTCTTTTTCAGGGGCCAGCTAATCCAGTCACTGGAGAGAGCCTGTAGGTTTGGTTCATGGGTGCTTAAAAGAGGAAGTCTGGACCTGTAGGAGACTGAGTGCGGAGAACCCAGCAGCATTGGCTACAGTCACTATCTCTGTTCAGAGAGCTGATTTGATACCTCAGTCACAAGACTGAGATAGGCAAACTCCTCTCTACTATGCCATAAGGTAGGATATATGTTAATAGAATGACTAAAAAGACGCAACAGGAGCATGGATGAAGGAGAAATTAATTTTTCTTTTGATAGCAGAAATATCAATTTTGATTTGGCTTTATTAGGTGGAATGGATTAAGTGAAGAAGAAGAGCTTATTTCAAATGGATATATTCATGTAGCACAAGCATAACTGCTGCAGCATCAGATTATGTTTTGGGAAAGTTGTATGCAGTGAATTTGACAGGGACCCAAGAATACTGGAGTGGATTGCCTATCCATTCTCCAGGGGAATTTCCCAAGCCAGGAATCAAACCAGGGTCTCCTGCTTTGCAGGCAGGTTCTTTAGCAGCTGAGTTACCTGGGAAGCCCTGACATAACTATGCTGCTGCTAAGTCACTTCAGTCATGTCTGACTTTGTGCAACCCCATAGATGGCAGCCCACCAGGCTCCACTGCCCCTGGGATTCTCCAGGTAAGAACACTGGAATGGGTTGCCATTTCCTTCTCCAATGCATGAAAGTGAAAAGTTATAGCACATGACAAAAAATGATTAGAACCAAACAGGTCCAAGATGGTGGAGGAGTCAACTTCCAGTAGACCTTGAGTCTCTTTACACACTCATTATAACACATAGAATCTAAATGATACACCCATCAGCACCATTACAGATCTGAGGCTAACCATGTGTGTGTGTTAGCTGCTCAGTTGTGTCTGATTCTGCCTACCAGGCTCTTCTGTCCATGGAATTCTCCAGGCAAGAATACTAGAGTGGATTGCCATTCCCTTCTCCAGGGTATCTGGAGGAAACCCATGTTTCCTGTATTACAGGCAGTCCCTGGTGGCTCAGATGTTAAAGAATCCATTTGCAATGCAGGAGAACTGGTTCGTTGGGAAGATCCCCTGGAGGAGGGCATTGCAGCCCACTCCAGTAGTCTTGCCCAGAGAATCCCCATGGATAGAGGAATTTGGAGGGCTACAGTCCGTGGGGTCACAAAAAGTTGGACATGATTGAACGACTAAGCACAGCACAGAACATAGCTATATCGTTCTTTTAATGGTTGTGCCCTGCCTCTTTTCTCCTGTTTCAATAACAAGAGGAAAGCACCACAGTTTTAAAATTTATAGGTGGACTTAAACTCTGGCCTCTGGATAACATCCTTCAGGTAATACTTGTTCTCTCTTTCACCTTTACCTGCCTCCTCTTCCTCTTCTTTGAGCTCTGTGTTTGCTTTTTCTGGTCCATCTTTTTTAATGCTTCCAGATTTTTTTGAGCTGATTTTCCCTTGACTTCTTCTAGGATCAGTGTTCTGAACACCAACTTCTTGCCAACTTTGTTTTCTGGAGTTCAAGAACTGGCCACATCTCTGTTCAGTCCACTTGGTGGTGACCATCTCTACTTCTTCACTCATGTTCTGCCTATTTCTGGCTCTGAAATGCCCTGTCCTGACTTTCCTATTTGCTTTTCCCATCAGATAATTCTTCCTTTTATACCATAACATGTATTATTAAACTCTTATTCAATAATTGCAAATCTTTCTAAAGAATTGTGTGTCCCTGTTAGTCTATTGTAATTACAAATATGCTTATACTGAAACCAAGATCCCTGGGATCTAGGATCAGTGTTCTGAACACCAACTTCTTGCCAACTTTGTTTTCTGGAGCTCAAGAACTGGCCACATCTCTGTTCAGTCCACTTGGTGGTGACCATCTCTACTTCTTCCCTCATGTTCTGCCTATTTCTGGCTCTGAAATGCCCTGTCCTGACTTTCCTATTTGCTTTTCCCATCAGATAATTCTTCCTTTTATACCATAACATGTATTATTAAACTCTTATTCAATAATTGCAAATCTTTCTAAAGAATTGTGTGTCCCTGTTAGTCTATTGTAATTACAAATATGCTTATACTGAAACCAAGATCCCTGGGTTGGGGAGATCCCTGGTGGGAATATCCCCTAGAGGAGGAATTCACAACCCACTCCAATATTTTTGCCTAGAAAATCCCATGGACAGAGGAGCCTGGTGGGCTACAGTCCATGGAGTTGCAAAGCGTCAGGCATAACTGAGCACAAGTGTGGATGGATGGATGGCAACCAAGCCCTTTGGGGCTCCTGGGCACAAAAGCCTTTCCATGTACCCTTCCCTGAATTCCAAAGGGCAGGTTCAAACAGTTGCTAATCAGGGAAGAGGGGAGTGTGGAGATAAAGGAGGAAGAGCCAAGAAACAATAGTGCAGTCTTAAGGGCAGGATTCTGGTTTCACCTAAATGGGTACACATATTATCTTTGAGCTCTTCTGCAGGACTAAAGCCCCCACCAAACAGAAAACTTGATGAAGCACTCTTCATTTCAAAGTCACAGTTCTGATCTCTGGACTGAAGGAATGTGGGCCACGCACACACCCTAGTTCTTATCAGCAACCCCACCCCAGAACTAGAAGACTCTTCACAGCACCCGCAGCTCCACCCCAGGTTGGGACACACACTTCTGAGGGCATTTCCTGGTAAAGCAATAAAACTATTCTCTTCTACTTCACTCCAAACTCTGTCTCCAAGATTTAATTTGATGTTGGGGTACAGAGGCTGGATTTGGCTTTAATACCTCTGAATTTGTTGTAAGTTGCAGAAAATCATGTTATTTCTCTCATTCAATGATTCACTGTTTCATATATAGTATTTGAGAACAAGATCAATAATTGTATTTATAATAAGACACATGAATAAATAATTTTATTTACTTATGTAAACAAAATAAGTTACATTTTTAGCTCTGCTGGTGAAGCACACATTATGCTGAGTAAAACAAGAAAGAAAATAATTAATTCCACATGTATTGAGACTTAAAACATAAAGCTTTTACAAAGTGCTAAGCACTGTTCTGAGATTTTTATATGAATTAACATTTTAAGTCATTAAGGCAACCTGAGGGGATTGTCCTGTTGTTCTCCTTACTTTACAATTAAAGTAAAGGAGGTTGAGAGGAATTAAGTAACTTGCCTAAGGCCACACACTTTGGAATAAGCAAGGGTGGGATGACACTGGCTCAGAGTTCCAACTCCTTCCCAATAGTGCTGTCCATTGTGCTAAAGGGGAAGGGTTCTCAACATGCGCACCTGGGACCAGCAGCATCAGTATCACCTTAGGAGCTGTTAGGGATGCAAATTGTCTGGCCATGGTCCAAATTACTAAACCAGAAACTATGGACATGGCACCCAGCAATCCGTGTTGAGATAAGTCCACCAACTAACCCAACATGTACCAACATTTGATAACCACTGCATGTAATTTTGACTTATGCTTTGAGCTAAGGTTCTTTTTGGATAAATAGAAAATTTTACAGAAACTCTGAGGGATGAAGGAAATGTATGCGATTGGCCCTTTAAAATAACAAATGACACTGATAAAATTTTAAGTCTGTGGATAAGTCATAAAGATGATCCTTCACAACTAATGGTTAGTTGCAATTTTGCTGCTGATAACCGAATGGGAAAAAAGTAAGATATTTTACTCCCTTTCTTTTAAATTGTTAACTTTTACTGGCATGATAGTGAGTGTAGGCTGATAAGGTTAGAATAAAGCGGTCCTCATATTCCTTTCACAAATCCTCCAATGCCATACAGTGAGTGTATGTTACCCCTGGCCTCAAACCAATGAGAGGCAATTTTGCTGTCTTGTTCAATTTTTGTCTTTTAAGGCAGGCCCTTCTCTGACACTGCAATTTTTACTGATCACCCCCTGGAGTTCTTTATTTCTCTTTGACACCAAGAGAAGTTATTTGTTCTCTCCTGCTTTTCCCACCTGTCTCTTTAAGTTTTCATTCCTCTTGTCTTTTTGGGATTTTGAAGAACCACTTTCTAAAATGGTTAAGCTTAGTTTTCTCTACGCACCCAATTTCGCTTCCTGCAGCAAAACCATATGTGCCCGTCCATTTGATGTTTAGCTGCTGCCTATCACCAGGTGTGGCCCGGGGAAAGGATTAGAGCAGTGCTTCTCAAACTTCACTGTTGTGCAGGCACCTGGGCAATCTTGTTGAAATACAAACTTCATTTCTCATGTACTCCTAGGCTCACGCTTGGAATAGCCCTGCTCTGTCGATGGTTCTTGACCTGGTCCACAGGTTGGAATCACCTGGATGGCTTTAAAAACTACAAATGCTTGACTTGCACCCTATAGATCATGCCTCAGTTGATCTTGGGTGGTGACTGATAGAAGTTCCCTGGGGGATCCTAGTATGCAGCCAGAATGAGAAGGCATTTCCTTCAGTGGCTCCTTGAATCTGTACCTCCTGCTGCCTCCAGAGATGTGTTCTGACTGATCTAAGCTAGTTTCATGTAGAATAGAGAGCATGCCAAAGACTGAATCCTGACCTCCTGAACTGGAATCCTCATTCTCATGCTTATTAGCTGTGTGACCATAGACAATTTAATTAGCCTCTCTGTGCCTTAATTTCCCAGTCGGTAAAGAGGGGATAAGATGGCATATTCTACTAAAAGGTCATTGTGAGTTAAAATATGCAAAGTACTCAGATCTATGAGGATGCAGTGATCTTGACAGGGGCTGAAGGGTTATCTCCTTCCAAAATAGGTAATCACATGGCTATTGGCTACTGCCTCAGTTTCTCCCCAATCAGGCATCTTCATAGGGCCACTTAAATGTCCTTGCAACATGGCAGTTGGTTTCAGTGAGAGTCACTGAAAAGAGAAAGATGTAGAAGGAGGAAGAGGGAGAGGATGAGGAGGAGGAAGAAGCCTCAATAGTTTTTATGACTGAGTCACAGAAGTCATACTATCACATGTCATGTTTTATTAACTAGAAGTGAAGCCACAGTCAAAGGAGGAAGAATGTTTCCACCTCTTACAGGGAGGAGTATCAAGGAATTTCTGTACATAATTTAAAACCACCACAGTTTCTGGCTCATGGTTTTTGTTGTTGTTTAGTCTCTAAGTCCTGTCTGACTCTTCACATCCCATGGCTCATGGTAAGCAATGTGTTTGATAAATATTAATTATTTCATTAGCTGGTATTGAAACCGCATAGCCCAACTTGGGGCTTGAACCCACACAGCCAAGACCTGAGCCCGGCCAAAACCCATGGTCTTTTAACTGAGGTAACACATCTAGTTTCAAGACTTAATGAAGCTCAGATTCTTGATGTCTCACTGCAGAAAGAATTCAGTGAGAGACAAAGTGATAGATAAGAAATGGACTTATTTAGTGAAAAAACATACCCCACTGACATAGTGCCCCCAAATATGGGTGGATTAGTTTTTGATGGGCTGGATAATTTCATAGGCTAATAAGTGGGAGGATTAATCTAACAGTTTCAGGAAAGGGGTGGGAATTTCCAGGAACTGGGAACCCCTACTTTTTGATCTTCAATGGCCTCAGAACTGTCATGGGGCTGGTGACTGTGTCATTTAGCTTATTCTAATATATTACAATGAGTGTATATTGAAGCTTAAGGTGTAGTGGAAATTGACTTGTCTGCCATCTTGGTCTGATTTGGTTCAAATCAGTTTACATTGTGTCCTTGGGGTATGCCATTCTTTTAAAGTTTGTGCCTTGCCCCCTCACTCCTGTTTCAGAATCATATCTCCATAAAGGAAAAACATTGCCTGCCATCCAGTTCTACAAAGATCAAGTCGTTAGCCACTGCAGTTGACCATTAACGGTGTGCCCTGAGGAGAGTTCATGATGGAGAAAAACAGGAAGTATTCTGTGGTTTGGATAGACCCGTCCCCAGGTAGTTAAGATGTGTATCTAAGAACAAATTTCAATGGCTCTAGGTTCTTGCAACTTCCCATACATAGAGAAACACTAAAACAGCTTGAGATGTCTGTTCTTTGTGATTATTAATAATTTTTTTAATGTTTGACTACATGTTTTCTTGAAGCAAAAATTCATTTAAATCCTACCTCCTTCCCTGCCTCCTCATAGCACTTCCTCAGAGCTATATGAGAGTCTGTATCCTGGGCTATAGTCTTCAGTAAAGTCCTTGAATGAAACTGAAGCTCACTGCTGTTACGCGTTTTTCTTCTCTTTCTTTTCTGTTTTAAAAATATTCATTTATTTTTGGTTGCACTGGGTCCTCCTTGCTGTGCGTGGGCTTTCTCTGGTTGTGGTGAGCGGGGGCTACTCTCTAGTTTTGGTGCATGGGCTTTTCACTTTGGTGGCTCCTCTTGTTGCAGAGCATGGGGTCTAGGATGCTGGGGCTTCAGGAGCTGTGGCACGTGTGACTTGTGAGCTCTAGAGTAATGTACTTGTGGGCTCAGTAGTTGTGATGTACAGGCTTAGTTGCCCCACTATATGAGGAATCTTCCCAGACCAGTGATCAAACCAGTGTCCCCTGCCTTGGCAGGTGGATTCCCAACCACTGGACCACCAGGGAAGTCCTGTTGTATGTTTTTCTTACCATTGACATTTCTGTCTGAAAATATTTAATCATGCCATATTGTCTTCTAGAGTCAGCTCTGGCCAATGGAACCCTCTGGGATGCCAGGAGTGTCTGTTTCTACACTGCTTAATACAGTGGCTACTGAGCCTCAGTGGCTATTGAGCATTTGAAATCTGGCTAGTGAAACAGTTTCTTTAGTTCTTCTTCATTTTCTGCCATAAGGGTGGTATCATCTGCATATCTGAGGTTATGGGTATTTCTCCTGGCAATCTTGATTCTAGCTTATGCTTCATCTAGCCTGGCATTTTCCAGGATCTACTCTGAATATAAGTTAAATAAGCAGGGTGACAATATACAGCCTTGACCTACTCCTTTCCCAGTTTGGAGCCAGTCTGTTGATGAAAGTGAAAGAGGAGAGTGAAAAAGCTGGCTTAAAACTCAACATTTAAAAAACTAAGATTATGGCATCTGGTCCCAACACTTCATAGCAAATAGATGGGGGAAACAATGGAAACAGTGACAGACTTTATTTTCTTGGTCTCCAAAGTCACTAAAGATGGTGACTACAGCCATGAAATTAAAAGAGGCTTGCTCCTTGGAAGAAAAGCTATAACCAATTTAGACAGCATATTAAAAAGCAGAGATATTGCTGACAAAGGTCTGTCTAGTCAAAGCTATGGTTTTTCCAGCAATCATGAGTGGATGTGAGAGTTGGACTATAAAGAAAGCTGACACCAAAGAATTGATGCTTTTGAACTGTGGTGTTGGAGAAGACTTTGAGAGTCCCTTGGGCTGCAAGGAGATAAAATCAGTCTATCCTAAAGGAAATCAGTCCTGAATATACATTGGAAGGACTGATGCTGAAGCTGAAACTCCAATACTTTGGCTACCTGACGCGAAGAGCTGACTCATTGGAAAAGACCCTGATGCTGGGAAAGATTGAAGACAGGAGGAGAAGGGGACAACAGAGGATGAGATGGTTGGATAGCATCACTGACTTGGTGGACATGAGTTTGAGCAAGCTCCGGGAGTTAGTGATGGACAGAGAATCCTGGCGTGCTGCAGTTCATGGGGTTGCAAGGAGTCAGACATGACTGAGGGACTGAACTGAACTGAACTAGTGAAACTGAGGGCCTAGGTTTATGTTTTTTAAATTAATTTCAGTTTAAATTTGACTAGCATGTGTGACTGATTACTGGGTACTGTATTGGGTAGCTGAGTTTCAGAGCCTTATCGCAAATGGTCTTCATTTTCTAACAATTCCTTTGTGTCTGTTCCTAGGACTGTATGCAGCATGGATGTAAGGTAGCCAGCCAGCCACAGTCCAGTTTGACCCTCCCCAAGGCTGCTTGAAATCCTTAGAAGAGCAGCTGATGTGGCCCCTTCATAGCTCCTTGACAATCACTACCATCATACAATTGTATTTTATGCTTAGGAGCCTTTGTAACCATCGGCCCTCAGTTCTTGAAAATCTGTATGATTGACTCATTGTACAAGCAAACGGAATTTTCAAGTCAAGAATGAGCTGCATTTGTCACTTACCAGATGAATGGCAATGCTGATTCCTTTTTCTTGCTGATCCTCACGTGGAGGAAACCCACAATAGGGATGCATGTGATTCAGGGGCAGAAACGGGAGAACTGGGGAGGGCTGTACAAGCAGCCAAGAAGCTGGGACCTTGCTCAAGACTGACAATTTTTCAGTTGAATTAGTTTCTTTTTGAATGAAATCCTGAGTCTTCTCATGTTTAGGAGTGGGTAGTTAGGGTTTTACTTTTATTTTCTGTTGACTAAAAGGCAACAACTGACACAGGTGTTCCAAAGGGGAGAAGCACTTCCAAGATTTAAAAACCAGGAAAAAGATAAGAGAGATGCTCAATGCTTGTGAACAGAATATCCTCTATTATTCTAATGTCCATATAAATAAAATCATCTCTAATATTATTAAATAATATCATCTTACTACCTTGTGTTCTTTAAGCACCGTCCCTACAGTTCTAGAATCTGCAAATAGTTTACATTGGGCTTTAAAATTTAATAATTATCTCTAGAATTTTCTTTTTTTCTCATCAATTTCTCTGTGAACTTCTTAGATATATAACCTGAAAGTGGTTATGTCCCATTCATTGTTTCAGTCCTGAAGGCACTACTCATTTCTTTGTAGGGTACCAGAGGTTAGAACTTTAATAAGAATGACTTCAAAGAAGATTTATCTTTCTATTTTTTGTCAGTAATTCTGTATTTATCCTGTAATATGCAGGTATTATAACCCAGGCTATTTGCAAATGTCCATAAAATTCACTTTAAAAAATGTGATATATATTGAACTCAATGTCTGAATTTTTGATTAAGCACCAAAAGAATAATTAATATAAGTTAATATAATTTCCACATTATGGAAATCTAAAATTAAAATTTCAGATTTGGGCACAGACCTGTTTCCTTATATCACACATGAGAGCTTCCAATTCGGTCCCAAGTGGGAGAAGTCAGGTCGTTTAAAGCGTATGTGTGTGTGTGTGTGTGTGTGTGTGTGTGTGTGTTTGAATAGGGACTTAGCTTAGCACCTAGGCAGCTAAAATTATTGCCCATGTGAAGCTAACCATTCTCAGGCATTCATGGCTCACAGGCCTTCATTTTACTCTCCCTTCAGCCTATGCTCTAAAGACTTCCCAATCTTTATCTGTGGAACAGACATCCTTTCTCAGTTCTAGACATACATCTACCTGTGAACTGGTGTCCTCAGCTGAATGTTCCAGTGGCATCTAAAACTCAACTCCACCTTTTACTGAATTCTCCATTCTTCCTTCACTCTTTCCCTAACTTTTGGAAAACTGAAAATTCCCTAGATGTCTCCATCTCCAACTCCATGGTTAAGAGACCGTAGAGGAGGTAGGAAAGAGTGTCTATGGCACTAAATTTTGACAAATTATTTCCCCAAATTATTTTTAGAAAATTATATTCTAGCAGGGGGCTTCCCCAATGGCTTAGTGATAAAGAATCCCCCTGCAGTTCAGGAGACTCAGGAGAGGCAGGTTTGATCCCTGGGTCAGGAAGATCCCCTGGAGGAGGAAATGGCTACCCATTCCAGTATTTTTGCCCGAAAAATCCCATGGTTAGAGGAGCCTGGAGGACTACTGTCTATGGGTTTACAAAGAACTGGACATGACTGAGCAATTGAACTCAATGTGTCCATGCGTGCGCATGCACACATGCACACACACACACACACACGCAAACATACACACATATCCTAGCAGAAGTTTACAGGAATTTCTGTTTTTCTACATCTATTCCTTCATGTCTGATTCTGTTTCTAGGCTGTAACAATCTCATAAGAAGATTTAGGTACCATTTCCAATTATTCTATTTTCTGTAAGAGCTTATATGATGTAGAATTAAATATTCCTTGTATGACATGTACAACTTGTATCTGAAACTATCTGGAAATGATGTTTTTTCCATAAGTAGTTTCTTTTTTTAACTACTGATTCTTTTCTTTACTCCTCTTGTTTTTACTTTAGTCAGTTTTAGTATGTTAAATTTTTATAGAAAATATCTATTTCATCTAAGTTTTCAAATGTATTAACATATAATTTTGCATAATTTTAATAATCATTTTAATCTTTATTTTAGC
>SJYC01069536.1:0-56114 GCA_006408675.1 Madoqua kirkii
TTAAGGCTGTATATTGTCACCCTGCTTATTTAACTTCTATGCAGAGTACATCATGAGAAACGCTGGACTGAAAGAAACACAAGCTGGAATCAAGATTGCTGGGAGAAATATCAATAACCTCAGATATGCAGATGACACCACCCTTATGGCAGAAAATGAAGAGGAACTAAAAAGCCTCTTGATGAAAGTGAAAGAGGAGAGTGAAAAAGTTGGCTTAAAGCTTAACATTCAGAAAACGAAGATCATGGCATCTGGTCCCATCACTTCATGGGAAATAGATGGGGAAACAGTGTCAGACTTTATTTTTCTAGGCTTCAAAATTACTGCAGATGGTGATTGCAGCCATGAAATTAAAAGACACTTACTCCTTGGAAGAAAAGTTATGACCAACCTAGATAGTATATTCAAAAGCAGAGACATTACTTTGTCAAAAAAAGTTCGTGTAGTCAAGGCTATGGTTTATCCAGTGGTCATGTATGGATGTGAGAATTGGACTGTGAAGAAAGCTGAGCACCAAAGAATTGATGCTTTTGAACTGCGGTGTTGGAGAAGACTCTTGAGAGTCCCTTGGACTGCAAGGAGATCCTACCAGTCCATTCTAAAGGAGATCAGCCCTGGGTGTTCATTGGAAAGACTGACGCTAAAGCTTAAACTTCAATACTTTGGCTACCTCATGCGAAGAGGTGACTCATTGGAAAAGACTCTGATACTGGGAGGGATTGGGTGAAGGAGGAGAAGGGGACAACATAGGATGAGATGGTTGGATGGCATTGCCAACTCGATGGACATGAGTTTGAGTACACTTCGGGAGTTGGTGATGGACAAGGAGGCCTGGCGTGCTGCAATTCACGGGGTCAAAAAGAATCAGACACGACTGAGCAACTGAACTGAACTGAACTGGACTGCAAGGAGGTCCAAGCAATTCATCCTAAAGGAAATCAGTCCTGGATGTTCATTGGAAGGAATGATGTTGAAGATGAAACTCCAGTATTTTGGATACCTAGCTGACTCATTTGAAAAGATGTTGGGAAACAATGAAGGCAGGAGAAGGGGACGACTGAGGATGAGCTGCTTAGATGGCATCACCGACTCAATGGACATGAGTTTGGGTAAACTCCAGGAGTTGGTGATGGACAGGGAAGCCTGGTGTGCTGCAGTTCATGGTGTTACAAAGAGTCGGACACGACTGAGCAACTGAACTGAATTGAACTAGATCAAACTTGTTAATTAAGTTGTATATTTTATATACATGTTTTCCCCTGCATGGTTTACTGATTACTGAGAGAGGTGCATTTAAGTCTCCACTCTCTTTGTTTTCCTTTTACACTTTTTGCTTGTTAGGTGCATATACATTTAAACTTTACATAAGTTCCTGATTAGGTAAATGATTTATCATCATTTCTTTATCCTTGATAGTTTTCTTTAAAAGCCTATCTCTTGCAATATGAATAGTGCCATACCAGCTTTCTCTGACTGGTATTTACTTGGAACAAACTGTTTACATCCTTTAACTCTGACTATTTCTATGTCCTTGTATCTGACATATGTCTTTTGTAAATAGCAGATAGCTAGATCCAGTTAGGCAACTTTCTCTTGTAATGTGCTATTCTAGTCTGATACTAATTATGATCGCAAATATATTTGATTTATTTTTTCTGTCTTATTCTATTTTGAATTTAAACTGATTTTTCTAAGTTGACACATTTTTTCTCCATTGCCCCCCTTTTGATCAGTAAACTTTGTAGCCTTTTTTCCTATTCACTGTAAAATTAACATTCATTTTTTAATGGTTATTATTAAAATACTAACATGAATACTTCAGATATAAAGCTAACATTTCTGTCCTCCTCTATACAGTTCAAGAATCTTAGAACATTTTAATCCCAATCACCCCTGCCATTGGACATTTTACTGTTTTCCAGTATTTTATTCTGTTTTAACTTTAAACCCTGGTTTGATGTTATTATGATTATTTTCTATAGTGCCTATTTATAGAGACCTAAGTTTACTAATTTGTTTACTCACCATTCCTTTATGTATTGCAGGCTTTTCTTTCTGGATTATTTTCCTCTTTCTTAGAGTATACTCCTTTAGTGAATGATTCTAAGAAGAAAATGGTCTTGGTTTTGATTTTCTGAAAAGTTTTATCTTCATTCTTAAATAAAGTTTAGCCAGATACAAGACAAGTTAACAATTATTTTTCTTTTATTATTTGGATGATATTATGCTATCATCTTCTAATTTGCATAACTGTTTTAAAAATGTCAACTTTCAGTCAAATTGTTTCTATGTTGATAACTAGAAAAAAAATCTGATTTTTATTCTTTAATTTACTCAGAACATCAGTCTATTTCCCTAGTGAGGATGGAGGAGGAAGTAGTACAGGCTGGAAGAGAAGAAAATACAAGAAATGGTCATTGGGACAGAGTAAGAGCATGAATGAGTTGGAAACCTGTTGCATGTTTGCTAGTACACTAGAAGCCCACTTAAAGTTACCAGTTAGCATGGATGTGTATGTTCTGCTCCCCATGTTGGCAATCCAAATGTAGTAAACAGGCAGTAAAGTGTTCCAAGTAAGGGATGAAGTTCCACTAAGTGTGTGTTAAAATTTTTATTAAGGGAGAATGAGAGGAATATTGGTCTAGCATGTTAAGGTGGTGAAAGAGAGAAGAGAGAAGACCCAAAGATGGTGAGAGACCGTGAAAACATATTAAAATACACAAATTTGAGGACCCAGAAGATCTAATGGATTATTCTCATTGGAGGTACTAGAGAGAGTGGGCAAGGAAGAGAGGAGGCGGTGGATGAATATGGAATGCCTAAAAAGTGAGAGTAACAGAAAACCAGGTGTTTTTCTATCCTTGTGCTAATACAATTATTTAGATTGTGCTAGGCTGCCATCTATGGGGTCACACAGAGTCAGACACGACTGAAGCGACTTAGCAGCAGCAGCAGCAGCTATTTAATCTCGCAACTTTTATGATGAGCCCTACTTTTTCTCCTTCTCCCTCCCCCTCCCTTTCTCCTTCAAAATTGTTTTGGCTATTGTCTTTTAATCTTCCAGTGAACTTTAGGATTACCTTGCCAAACTCCTTGAAGAAGGCACTGAGAGAAAATATGTATATTTTCTACCTAGACAATTTTTCCTGAATGGCTCCTGAACAGGGCCTGGTCCCTAGAAAGACCAAACCATAACTAGCTGTTGGAATTTTCAGCCTCCCTTTCCATCCTCCAGAGAGATGAGAGTAGCTAGCTGGAAATGTACTTAATGATCGATCATGCCTACTTAGGGAAGCTTCTATAAAATCCCAATAGTAGGGGTTTCTGAGAGCTTCCAGGTTAATGAGTGCATCCACATAGGGAGGGTGATTGCACCTCAACTCCATGCCCCCCTACCCAGACCTTGCCATATGTATCTTTATCCTGTTGCTCATCTGTACCCTTTATCATATCTTTTAATAAACTCATAAATGTAACTGTTTCCCTGAATTCTGTGAGTTGCTCTAGCCAATTAACCAAACCCGGAGAGAGGGTTGTGGGGACCTCATGTTTACAGCCAGACTGGACAGAAGTTATGGGTAACCTGGAGACCTACTACTTGGGATTGGCATTTGATGTGAGGTGGGAGCAGTTATGTGAGACTGAGCCCTTAACCCGTGGGTCTGACACTATCTGACGTTCTCTCCAGGTAGATAGTATCAGAACTGAGTTAAATTGCAGAACATCTAGCTGGTGTTGTGGAGAACTGTTTGATACAGGGAAAACCACCCACATTTTGGTGACCAGAAGTGTCTGAAGGGAAGTATTCTGTGTGAATAGTAAAGGAAACACACACAGGGGAAAACTGGCTAGTTTTTAACTCAGATTTTAGTTAGATGATAGGCTACTTTGGAAGAGAATTGACTTAAAAAAATTATCTTCCCATCTAAGGCATTCCCTTTAATTTAAGCATTATTCTTCAACCTTTGACTACATAGATTAATTTTCCCCAATAAGGACTTCCATATTTCCTGTTAGATTTTTTTTTATTTAAAAACTTTTTATAGTTTAGGTATTCTTCTTATGTTTTCTGTGTAGGCAATTATATGTGGCATAATTTTACTTCTTAATTATATCTCTTTATTTCTTTTCTCATCTTACTATACAACTCAGAAGTCTAGACCAGTGCTGAATTGAAATGATGAAAGCAGAAATTCTTGCTTTTCCCCTATTAAAGGTAATGTATCTAAAATATGTCAATTAAGAATGATGCTCACTGTAGATTAAAATGGGTAGATACCCAATTATTAAGGTCTTTGTATGACACTCAAGTCTAAATGTCTGTAGGCTTTCTTTTGGACTGTTCTGTTTCCCCAGGGTGGAACATTTAATTTCTTACTTGCAGGATAGGCCTGACAGTCAATGATCTCAAGTGCCAAGACAAGAAGGGCACTTGTAATCTCACCAATAAATGATCTCTCTGTTTCAGTCGGCACCTCGCACTTGCTCATCACTGTGCTTGATCTCTCATTTGTGAGGCTCTCTGGACAACCCTTCCAGGGAGAGGGTTTGTCTCTTGCTGGGGTCAAGAGGCCCTGCATGTTTGGAGAGGATACGAGTTTCTTTCTTTTTTTTTTAATACTAAAAAGCAGCTAACTTTTATTCATGACAGCAGCTTTAATTTCTTTTTTTAAAATTTAAATTTATTTATTTTAGTTGGAGGCTAATTACTTTACAATATTGTATTGGTTTTGCCATACATCAACATGAATCCACCACGGGTGTACACGTGTTCCCCATCCTGAACCCCCCTCCCACCTCCCTACTCGTACCATCCCTCTGGGTCATCCCAGTGCACCAGCCCCAAGCATCCTGTATCCTGCAGCAAACCTGGACTGGTGATTCATTTCTTATATGATATTATGCATGTTTCAATGCCATTCTCCCAAATCATCCCACTCTCGCCCTCTCCCACAGAGTCCAAAAGATTGTTTTATACATCTGTGTCTCTTTTGCTGTCTTGCATACAGGGTTATTGTTACCATCTTTCTAAATTCCATATATATGCGTTAGTATACTGTATTGGTGTTTTTCTTTCTGGCTTGCTTCACTCTGTATAATAGGGTCCAATTTCATTCACCTCATTAGAACAGATTCAAATGTAGTCCTTTTGATGGCTGAGTAATATTCCATTGTATATATGTACCACAGCTTTCTTATCCATTCGTCTGCTGATGGACATCTAGGTTTCTTCTGTGTCTTGGCTATTATAAACAGTGTTGTGATGAACATTTGAGTACATGTGTCTCTTTCAGTTCTGGTTTCCTCGGTATGTATGCTCAGCAGTGGGATTGCTGGGTCATAAGACAGTTCTATTTCCAGTTTTTTAAGGAATCTCCACACTGTTCTCCATAGTGGCTGTACTAGTTTGCATTCCCACCAACAGTGTAAGAGGGTTCCCTTTTCTCCACACCCTCTCCAGCGTTTATTGCTTGTAGACTTTTGGATCACAGCCATTCTGACTGGCGTGAAATGGTACCTCATTGTGGTTTTGATTTGCATTTCTCTGATAATGAGTGATGTTGAGCATCTTTTCATGTGTTTTTTGGCTATCTGTATGTCTTGAGAAATGTCTATTTAGTTCTTTGGCCCATTTTTTGACTGGGTCATTTATTTTTCTGGAATTGAGCTGCAGGAGTTGCTTGTATATTCTTGAGAGTAATAGTTTGTCAGTTTCTCATGAAGGAGTTCAACTGGACTTTCCTTTTCCTTAGGCTTTCAGAGGTGCTTGTTGCCTCTAGTTCAGGCCCTTCTGGCTTCTACTGTGAGTCAGACACTTCATGTTGCTTCTTGCCTCCTGCAGACGCCTGCTGGTGTCAGCTTTCCTTGCTCTGATGAGTCAGTTACCATTTATCCATCTACTTTCCTTCTTCCTAAATATCCTTTACATTTCTCATCTCTTCTGTGGCCTTTGTGGGTTTAATTCTTTTTGGGGGCTTTAGAGAAGAGTAACAATAATTGACCTGAATTTTTAATGTTTAACTAAAAGTCAGATTTGTCTTTTCCATCTTTTTTCAGACAATTTCTATGTCATCTATGTCATAATAGAATTATGATGAGCATACAGCTGGATTGAAAATCTGACTGAAAACCTGAGAATCTTTAACTGGCAAGTTTAACTTATTCATATTTATTATGAGTATTGTTACACTTGAACTTATTTATTTCTGTCATCTTCATATTTTTGCTTTTCACAGTTTTTCTTTACTTTTCTCTTTTTCCCCCAGTATCTGTTTTGTTGAATTTTCTTTACTCCCTGGTTTTTCTTCTCTTTTAGTTTGGAAATAATAGATTCTATTTCTATGGTTTTAGGGATTACACTTAAATTTTAAACTTGCATACTTGATTCAACCAAATCTAAAAATAACCAGCCTCTCTACTCTTATGGTGATGATACAACCCCCTAAGAAGATAGTAAGATTAACTCTTACTATCAACTTTTGATTATCATCTTGTCTGGCTTTTCAGGATCCCTTTGTCTTATGTTTAGCTTTGTTGTTGTTGTTCAGTTGCCAAATTGTGTCTGACTCTTTGCAATCCCATGGACTGCAGCACCCCAGGCTTCCCTGCCTCTCACTTCTATTGGAGTTTGCCCAAGTTCATGTCCACTGAGTTGATGCTAACAAACCATATGATCCTCTGTCGCCCTCTTCTTCTGCTTCAATCTTTCCTAGCACCAGGGTCTTCTCCAATGAGTTGGCTCTTTGCATCAGGTGGCCAAAAGATTGAAGCTTCAGCATCAGCATCAGTTCTTCCATTGAGTATTCAGGGTTGATTTCCGTTAAGATTGACTGGTTTGATCTCCTTGCTGTCCAAGGGACTCTCAAGAGTCTTCTCCGGCATCACAGTTTGAAAGCATCAATTCTTTGGTGCTCTGCCTTCTTTATGGTTCAGCTCTCAGCTCTGTACATGGCAACTGGAAAGCTTTAGCTTTACATTTTTCTAAATGCCTCAATTGGTCATTATTACTACTATTATTGGCAGTCTTTATTTAACAATTTCTTTGCTCACAATTACTTCTTGTATCTTTTGCATTTTCCTTCTGGGTTCAATTAACTTATTACTGAAGACCATACTATAGTGGTTTTTTCCCAGTGAAAATCTTTGAATAGTACATTCTTTCATATTTTAGATAACTAAAAATGCATTGCTTCACTTTCATTTTCAAACTTAATTAGCTGGTTATAGTGTTTTAAGGCCATAGTTAGCTCTTTCTAAATGATAAAAATAGTTTTAATTGTCTCCTGACACCTGTTGTTACTATGGAGATGGCTTCTTCTTCTTTTTCTTTCTTTCTTTCTTTTTTTTTTTTGCATACATGGCATGTAGAATCTTATTCTCTGACCAGGAATCAAACTCATTTCCCCTGCAATGGAAGCACAGAATCCTAACCACTGTACCTCCATGGAAGCCCTGGAGAAGACTTCTGATTTTTCTTTGTGTTAAAAATATTAATTTTTTCCCTTTTTTCCCTTCTGAGAATCTCTTTGTCTTTTTTGTTTTCCAGATTTATTAAAATACAGCTAGGTATGGATTTGTTTTTTTTATTTTATTATTATTTTTTGCTAGTGATTTAAAATTTTTTAAAAAAATTTATTTATTTTAATTGGAGATTAATTACTTTACAATATTGTATTGGTTTTGCCATACATCAATGTGAATCTGCCACAGGTATACACGTGTTCTCCATCTTGAACCCCCCTCCCTCCCCCCTCCCTGTATCATCCCTCTGGGTCATCTTCAGTGCACCAGCCCCAAGCATCCAGTATCATGCATCGAACCTGGAATGGTGATTTGTTTTGTATGTGATATTATACATGTTTCAATGCCACTCTCCCAAATCATCCCACCCTTGCCCTCTCCCATAAAGTCCAACAGATTGTTCTATACCTCTGTGTCTCTTTTGCTGTCTTGCATACAGGGTTATCATTACCATCTTTCTAAATTCCATATATATGTGTTAGTATATTGTATTGGTGTTTTTCTTTCTGGCTTACTTCACTTTGTATAATAGGGTCCAGTTTCATTCACCTCATTAGAACTGATTCAAATATATTGTTTTTAATGGCTGAGTAATATGCTTACAGTATTTAAGCAATATATCTAGGTATTAATTTTTTTATGCTTACAAGTTTTTGTACATTTTTTTCTTCAGGATTTATGCTTTTTCATCAGTTCTGGAATATTCTCAGCCATTATCTTCATAGTATCTCTGTTCTCTCTAGAGCTCCAGTTTTATATAAGTTCAATCTTCTCTTTACTCTTTCCACACCTCTTATCGATTTTTTAAACTTCGTGATAATTCTCTATCTTCTTTCTTCTATCATACTGATTCTTTTTTTTTTCATTTTTAAAAATCAAAAATTTAACTAACCTGTATTTTAACCCATCTGTTGAGATTTAATTGGAATGTCACTGATTCTTTCTTAAAGTCTTTTAGCTATTTCCACCCCCCCCCCACAGTTCTCTGTGCTTATAGTTTCCATTTCTTAGTTCTTTATTTGAAAATTCTTATTTTCTAATCTTTCTCAGTTTATTCTGTTCTTGCAAATTCTTGGTGTGATACATATTCCAGTTTGTTTTATCTGCTGACTTTCTGTCATGGCAGATTATTTCCTGGTTTGCTGAGTCAAGTGTTTTGCATATGTGTTTGTGGGTATGGTATACAGCTTAATAGAGGTTTTACTTGCCTCTGTCTAGGGTCCTTGGGATTTCTATTATCCAGTCAGCTTGGAATTCTGGTGTCATTTACTAGCATGAACTCTAGGTTTTCTCAGGCTTGATATTTTAACTTCTCATGGGAAAACACTACTTTTTTACTCAAAATTTTGGGAAAAGACAACTTCCTTGATCCTTTATTAGGCCCCCAAACTGATTTTTTTCTAGTTCTCCTTTAACAAAAAGAGTAGCCTTTTCACTATATATATATACTTTAAATTAATTAGTTTATTTTAGTTGGAGGCTAATTACCTTACATTTTGCCTTTTCATACTGTTCATGGGGTTCTCAAAGCAAGAATAGTGAGGTGGTTTGCCATTCCTTCTCCAGTGGACCACATTCTGTCAGACCTCTCCACCATGACTTGCCCATCTTAGGTGGCCCCACAGGCCTGGCTTAGTTTCATTGAGTTAGACAAGGCTGTGGTCTTAGTGTGATTAGATTGACTAGTTTTCTATGATTATGGTTTCAATGTGTCTGCCCTCTGATGCCCTCTTGCAACATCTACTGTCTTACTTGAGTTTCTTTTACCTTGGACATGGAGTATCTCTTCACGGCTGCTCCAGCAAAGTGCAGCCGCTGCTCCTTACCTTGGATGGGTGGTGTCTCCTCACCACCTCCCCTCCTGACCTTGAACATGGCATAGCTCTTCTAGGCCCTTCTGTGCCCATGCAACCACTGCTCCTTGGATGTGGGGTTGCTCCTCCCAGCCACCACCCCTGGCCTCAGATGTGGGTTAGTTACTCTTGGCCATTCCTGCGCAGCTGCAGCCTGGCACTCTCAGCCATTAAAAGATACTTACTCCTTGGAAGAAAGGTTAGGACCAACCTAGATAGCATATTGAAAAGTAGAGACATTACATTACATTACAAAGGTCTGTCTAGTTAAGGCTGTGTTTTTTCCAGTAGTCATGTATGGACGTGAGAGTTGGACTGTGAAGAAAGCTGAGCACCAAAGAATTGATGCTTTTGAACTGTGGTGTTGGAGAAGACTCTTGAGAGTCCCTTGGATTGCAAGGAGATCCAACCAGTCCATTCTGAAGGGGATTAGCCCTGGGATTTCTTTGGAAGGAATAATGCTAAAGCTGAAACTCCAGTACTTTGGCCACCTCATGCGAAGAGTTGACTCATTGGAAAAGACTCTGATGCTGGGAGGGATTGGGGGCAGGAGGAGAAGCGGGAGGAGAAGGGGACGACAGAGGATGATCGCATCACTGACTTGATGGACGTGAGTCTGAGTGAACTCTGGGAATTGGTGATGGACAGGGAGGCCTGGCATGCTGCGATTCATGGGATCACAAAGAGTTGGACACGACTGAGGGACTGAACTGAACTGAACTAAATTACCTTACAATATTGTAGTGGGTTTTGCCATACACTGACTTGTATCAGCCATGAGTGTACATGTGTACCCCATCCTGAACCCCGCTCCCACCTTCCTCCCCATTCCATCCCTCAGGGTTGTCCCCGTGCACTGGCTTTGAGTGCCCTGTTTCATGCATCAAACTTGGACTGGTTATTTTTCATATATGGTAATATAGACGTTTCAATGCTATTCTCTCAAATCATCCTACCCTCGCCTTCTCTCAGAGTTATATTTTTTAATGTAAGTAGTCTAGAAACACCTTGCCTCCTTCATGCCCAAAATCATAACTTTGTGTTTTTTATAGATGATAAGATGCCCTCCCAGCTGTGAAACATGAAATTTGATGCAGATACTTTACATTGGCAATTAAATAGTCATTGAACAGTAACTCTAAAAAGTTTTATGTTTATAAAAATATGACCTTTTAATTACATTTTTACAAATTAAATACAGTTGTTATCCATTAACTATAATGTGAAGGATTTTGATACAGGCTTGACGTTAACACATACACTCATTCCTCTCTACTTCTTGCATCTGCAGAATTCTTTTTTCCCTCTCTTTCTTTTTGTGTTTTATCCACATGTTTTTGTGCCTATAATGGGAGACAGATAAGTTTAGTCTACACTTAGTTTAGTTGCTAGAATTGGAAATAATAAATCAAGGTAACACATTATAGCTAACGGATATCAGCGTTATTTAATTTATGAAAAACTGCTCTCTTCCCTTTCTGATGTTTATTGTTCTTCGAGTTTGTATCACATCACTTGCTGCTGCTGCTGCTAAGTCACTTCAGTCGTGTCCGACTCTGTGAGACTCCACAGATAGCAGCTCACCAGGCTCCCCCATCCCTGGGATTCTCCAGGCAAGAACACTGGAGCAAGTTGCCATTTCCTTCTCCAGTGCATGAAAATGAAAATGAAAGTGAAGTCGCTCAGTCATGTGTGACTCTTCTCGACCCCATGGACTGCAGCTTACTGGGCTCCTCCATCCATGGGATTTTCCAGGCAGGAGTACTGGAGTGGGGTGCCATTGCCTTCTACTGTATTATTTCCTGCTTGTATCACTCAAGTTAGGTGGTGAACAACTTGAAAGCTAGAACCATATCTTGGAGAAACTTTGTAGTTTATATTAACCCAATTTATTGGGATTCCCTGGTGGCTCAGATGGTAAAGCGTCTACCCGCAATGTGGGAAACCCAGGTTCATTTCCCGGGTCGGGAAGATCCCCTGGTGAAGAAAATGGCAGCCCACTCCAGTACTCTTGCCTAGAAAATTCCATGGATGGCGGAGCCTGGTGGGCTACAGTCTATGGGGTCGCAAAGAGTCGGACACGATTGAGCGACTTCACTTCACTTCACTTCATGCTGATTGCAGCCATGAAATTAAAAGACACTTACTCCTCAAAAGAAAAGTTATGACCAACCTAGATAGCATATTCAAAAGCAGAGACATTACTTTGCCAACAAAGGTCCGTCTAGTCAAGGCTATGGTTTTTCCAGTGGTCATGTATGGATGTGAGTGTTGAACTGTGAAGAAGGCTGAACACCGAAGAACTGATGCTTTTGAACTGTGGTGTTGGAGAAGACTCTTGAGAGTCCCTTGGGCTGCAAGGAGATCCAACCAGTCCATCCTAAAGGAGACAGTCCTGGGTGTTCTTTGGAAGGACTGATGCTAAAGCTGAAACTCCAGTACTTTGGCCACCTCATGTGAAGAGTTGACTCATTGGAAAAAACTCTGATGCTGGAAGGGATTGGCGGCAGGAGGAGAAGGGGACGACAGAGGATGAGATGGCTGATCACATCACTGACTCGATGAACTTGAGTCTGAGTGAACTCCAGGAGTTGATGATGGACAGGGAGGCCTGGCGAGCTGTGATTCATGGGGACACAAAGAGTCAGACACGACTTAGCGACTGAACTGAACTGAATTTATGCTATTGCTTGTTACAGATTCTCTTTTCTGAGATACATTTCTCAGGCTCTTCAGCACAAGCATTAATATATCATATAATCATCAAAGCATAAATAGGTGTTTTTAAAAATAAAAGTTGGATGCCTGTGAAGATCCCCCTCCCCACTTTATTAATATTAAAATACAATTTATTGAATTCTTTCTTTTTTCCCCCCTTTTACTTGGTTGCTCTGTGCTAAGTGAAAGGTGTTTTTTTTGGGGGGGGGTAGTATGGATATGAGAAATACAAACAATGAAGCAGTCCTTTTATGATATAAACTACATTTGCCTTCAGGCCAAGGGAATGTGGAAACTCTACATTCATGGAAAGGAATCACTAGTTTTGAGTTTTCAAGTTCTTACTTTTAAAATTTATTGAGATTAGCTCAGTCAGCATTAAATTTGAGGCTTCCAGATGACTTTTATGATTTTCTTGTGGTTTTTTAGAGGACTGACATATTTTTATTTCTTTACACTAAGAAAAGACACTAGAATTATTTAAATACCAACAGGTATTTTAGAGATGCATGTTTGTCCAATTCACTTTGCTTCTTTTTTTTTTCTTATTAGACACAATTTGTATTTGGATTTGAAGAGAAACATAGCTATCAACCTTACCGTTGAACAGTTAACATAAGAGTAGAATACATCAGTTTTTCTTTAAAAATTCAGAATTTTTTCCCATATTCCCCAAAGTATGTATTTAATTCTCTTGGCATGTTACATAGCAAACTGAAAGTATTTATGAATGTGGCTACTTCTTTTAACAAGTTCCAATAACTGCTTCCTAAACTTGTGTTTTTATATAATTACATACAGTAAGCACTGAAATCAACCAAAGAGAACTGTGGAGGCCAACTTGAGATATTCATGTTCAATGAGGACTGAGTCTGCCAAAAATAAAATGTGGATATAATTTTATAACACCATTTTATAATTAAAGTCATAAGTGAGGTTTCCTGCTATTGTTTAAAAATGTGTCATGATAAATTTAAATCAAAGATATGGGCAAAGAAAGGTCTGTAAAGTAACAGATGAAGGCAACTAAGATGGTACAGGAACACAGCCCAGTGCAGAAAAGAAACACATGCAAACAATTTTAGTGAAATAATTACATTTATTGTAGATGGAGTTCTGTTTTAGAAACTATAACCACTTAGAAATGGTTTTCATTCATGTCAGACTGAGGTTAACTTGTTGGTACTGTCTGTCTAGAGAGAGACTTTTTACCAGCAGAGAAACTTAATACATTGATTTAATGATAAGACTATGTCTTCTGACCAAATAGCCACCAAACAAAATCCCCTAAAACAGAAGAAGGTAGTTCTTGCATGCTGCCCACAGTTAGTGTCACCAGATTTAGCAAATAAAAATACAGGACACCCAGTTAAATTAGAATTTAAGATAAATTACAATTACATATTTAAGGGTAAATATGTCTCACACAATATTAGGAGCTAAATTCTAAAAAAGTTATTTTTTGTTTATTTGAGATTCTAATTTAACTAGGTGTCTTGTATTTTATCTGACAAGTTTAACATTAGTAAAAAACCCAAAGTTTGGCAATGGATTTTTGTAATTTTAAGCTAAATATCTGAATGACAATACATTTAAATGATCAGAGCAGAGAATGAGCTAAATTTATTTTTGTATTGTCAGTTCATTAAATTTCTAATGTTCATAGCTATACGGATGAGTGATGATTTCTGTTCAGTAATGGAGAAGATTTTTGTTTTGCTAGTGAACACAGCTCATTTAAAAGAACTTCTTCCCATAGGAGATAAGTTGATTCACATAGATGAATAGATTTAATCATTAGGGCATTCCTGCTTTAATAAGCCATGTTTGTCTAATGCACGGGCCGGTCCCAATGTATCAATTCATTCATCTTGTCTCTAATACAAGCCATGTGTTTCTTATGGGAGTTGAAAGGACATTAATCAGAATCTCCCCCTTCAGTCAGTCCAAGGGGACACAAAGTTCTTGGTTACATCTCAAATGTCAAGATATAGGGAAATGGAGAATAACATTCAAAGCGTATCAGTTGTAATTCATACCGTTGTTACAATTGCTGTGAAATGTATTGGGGGTGGGACAGCAACGAACCATAAAGCAATGTCTTTTCTGTGGAAACTGTGGCTGGAAGGGCCTGGAGGGCTGTATCTGTTTTTCCTCAACAGACGAAACTTCCACTGAATCCACTAGAAAGCAGAATTTGGTATCCAAACTTATGTATAGCTCAATTGTCCTTTAAGAATAGGGAAAGACGTAGTCATCTCTGACTTGATTTCCTTGTTATAGATCAGTGGTTCTAAATCTTGGCTGCAGATAGGTACCACCTGGGAGCTTTCAAAACTCCTGAGGTTTTTTGCCACACTCCAGACCAATTAAATCACAATCTCTGGATTGGGATCTAGGCATCAGTCCTTATCAAAAACTCCCCACATAGTGCCAGTGTGCAGCCAGGCTGGAGAACCACTGGTTCATCACAGGAAATTCTGTTTATAAACATGGATACACTTACTGACTTGATATTCATGGCATTTGATTTCATATAAATTTATGCTGTTACTTGACAACTTCTCTATACTTGCAAAGTTTTGTTAGTTCACTATCAGCATTCATATTATGAATATCATCTCTTATGCGCTTGAGGAAAAGTGATGGCAAACAATTAAGCATAATAAATATCATGTAATGAGATGCTGGGCTTCCCTGGTGGCTCAGTGGTAAAGAATCTGCCTGCAATTCAGGAGATGCAGGTTCAATCCCTGGGTTGGGAAGATCCCTTGGAGAAGAAAATGGCAACCCACTCCAGTGTCCTTGCCTGGGAAATATCATGGACAGAGGAGCCGGCAGGCTACTACTGTTCATGAGTCTGCAAGAATTGGACACAAGTTAGTGATTAAATCACCACCAGTGAGATGTTAACATTTGAAATGGATGGAATACACCAGGTGGTGGGCTAGGGTATTCAGAAAAGCCCTCCTGTTCAGATGACTTTCAAGTGAAGCTATAAACTGGTTCTCAAAGTACAGTCCCAGCCTCCATAGTCCTTGCCTGGGAAATATCATGGACAGAGGAGCCGGCAGGCTACTACTGTTCATGAGTCTGCAAGAATTGGACACAAGTTAGTGATTAAATCACC
Source organism: Madoqua kirkii (assembly GCA_006408675.1). NCBI lineage: Eukaryota > Metazoa > Chordata > Mammalia > Artiodactyla > Bovidae > Madoqua > Madoqua kirkii. The sequence continues at coordinate 15,223 of SJYC01069536.1, forward strand.
ACCAGTGAGATGTTAACATTTGAAATGGATGGAATACACCAGGTGGTGGGCTAGGGTATTCAGAAAAGCCCTCCTGTTCAGATGACTTTCAAGTGAAGCTATAAACTGGTTCTCAAAGTACAGTCCCAGCCTCCATGTTACCTGGAAACTTGCTCAAAATGCAAATTATCAGGCCCCACCCACTCTAGCACTCTTGATCAGAGACTCTGGGAGTCAGGCCCAGAGACCTACATTTTGACAAGCTCTTCAACTGCTTCTGATGTATGGGCAAGTTTGAGGTTATAAATAGAAGTTCCTGTGATGAGCCAGTGGTTCCCAGCCTGACTGCAAACCACTTCAATATACTTGCCTTTCCCTCCTCATTCTACAAAAAAGATCTTCATGACCAAGATAATCATGATGGTGTGATCACTCACCTAGAGCCAGACATCCTGGAATGTGAAGTCAAGTGGGCCTTAGAAAGCATTACTATGAACAAAGCTAGTGGAGGTGATGAAATTCCATTTGAGCTATTTCACATCCTGAAAGATGATGCTTTGAAAGTGCCGCACTCAATATGCCACCAAATTTGGAAAACTCAGCAGTGACCACACGACTGGAAAAGGTCAGTTTTGATTCTAGGCCCAAAGAAAGGCAATGCCAAAGAATGCTCAAACTACCACACAATTGCACTCATCTCACACCCTAGTAAAGTAATGCTCAAAATTTTCCAAGCCAGGCTTCAGCAATACGTGAACTGTGAACATACAGATGTTCAAGCTGGTTTTAGAAAAGGCAAAGGAACCAGAGATCAAATTGCCAGCATCTGGTGGATCATGGGAAAAGCAAGAGAGTTCCAGAAAAACATCTATTTCTGCTTTATTGACTATGCCAAAGCCTTTGACTGTGTGGACTACAAAAAATGTTGAAAATTCTGAAAGAGATGGGAATACCAGACCGCCTGACTTGCCTCTTGAGAAACCTATATGCAGGTCAGGAAGCAACAGTTAGAACTGGACTTGGAACAACAGACTGGTTCCAAATAGGAAAAGGAGTACATCAAGGCTGTATATTGTTACCCTGCTTATTTAACTTGTATGCAGAGTACATCATGAGAATTGCTGGGCTGGAAGATGCACAAGCTGGAATCAAGATTGCCGAGAGCAGATGACACCACCCTTATGGCAGAAAGTGAAGAGGAGCTAAAAAGTCTCTTGATGAAAGTGAAAGAGGAGAGTGAAAAAGTTGGCTTAAAGCTCAACATTCAGAAAACGACGATCATGGCATCTAGTCCCATCACTTCATGGGAAATAGACGAGGAAACAGTAGGAACAGTGTCCAACTTTATTTTTGGGGGCTCCAAAATCACTGCACATGGTGGTTGCAGCCATGAAATTAAAAGACGCTTACTCCTTGGAAGGAAAGTTATGATGAACCTAGATAGCATATTCAAAGCAGAGACATTACTTTGCCAACAAAGGTCTGTCTAGTCAGGGTTATGGTTTTTCCAGTTGTCATGTATGGATGTGAGTATTGGACTGTGAAGAAAGCTGAGCACCAAAGAATTGATACTTTTGAACAGTGGTGTTGGAGGACTCTTGAGAGTCCCTTGGACTGCAAAGGGATCCATCCAGTCCATTCTAAAGATCAGCCCTGGGTATTCTTGAGAAGGACTGATGCTGAAGCTGAAACTCCTGTACTTTGGCCACCTCATGTGAAGAGTTGACTCACTGGAAAAGATTCTGATGCTGGGAGGGATTGGGTGCAGGAGGAAAAGAGGATGACAGAGGATGAGATGGCTGGATTGTATCACTAACTTGATCGACGCTGAGTTTGAGTTGGTGATGGACTGGGAGGCCTGGCATGCTGCAATTCATGGGGTCGCAAAGAGTCGGACATGACTTAGCGACTGAACTGAACTGAAGTGGGTAACTTTTGGTTGCTAATTTCCAGGTTTTTTAAAATTTTTATTTTCTTAACACCAACAGTATTTTTTTTTGAAAGTGTTAGTCACTCAGTTGTGTCTGACTCTGCAACCCCATGGACTGTAGCCCACCAGGCTCCCTTGTCTGTTGGCTTCTCCAGGCAAGAATACTGGAGTAGGTAGCAATTCCGTTCTCCAGCAAATCTTCCCAACCCGGGGATAGATCCCAGGTCTCCTGCATTGCAGGCAGATTCTTTACCATCTGAGCTATATAAATATCTTATTTTGTATTGAGATACAGCCAATTAATAGTGTTGTGATAGTTACAGGTGAACAGTGAAGGGACTCAGCCACACATATTCATGTATTCTCCCTCAAGCTCCCCCCTCCTATTCAGGCTGGCACATAAGATTGAGAAAAGTTCATGTGCTACACATTAGGTCTTTGTGGTTATCCATTTAAAATATAGCAGTGTGCACTTATTGGTATATGTTACTCTTGGCAGCCATGAATTTGTTTTCTAAGTCTGTGAGTTTCTGTTTTGTGAGTAAATTCCTTTGTATCATTTCTTTTTAGATTCCATATATAAGGGATGTTGTATGATACTTCTTTTTCTCTGTCTGACTTACTTTACTCAGTATGACCCTCTTTGTGAAAGTGAAAGTTGTTTGTGTCCGACTCTTTGAGACCCCATGGATTATACAGTCCATGCAATTCTCCTGGCCAGAATACTGGAGTGGGTAGCCTTTCCCTTCTCCAGGGGATCTTCCCAATCTATATAATATAGATGATTTGAAACATACTAAAAATAGCTTTACTTTTTGTAAACATTCCACATATATTTAAGATAAAGATGTATTTAATGGGTTTCTGTATATGTCTACTAGATCACCTGAATCAAATCCCTTATGATTATACAGTGAAAGTGAGAAATAGATTTAAGGAACTAAATTTGATAGACAGCCTGATGAACTATGGATGGGGGTTCGTGACATTGTACAGGAGACAGGGGTCAAGACCATCTCCAAGAAAAAGAAATGCAAATAAGGAAAATAGCTGTCTGAGCAGGCCATAGCTGTGAAAAGAAGAGTAGCCAAAAAAATGTTAAAAAGGAATGATATACCTATTTGATGCAGAGTTCCAAAGAATAGCAAGGAGAGATTAAAAAAAAATCTTCCTTAGTGAGCAATGCAAAGAAAGAGGAAAACAATAGAATAAGAAAGACTATACCAAGGGGACATTTCAGGCAAAGATGGGCTCAATAAAGGACAGAAATGATATGGACCTAACAGAAGCAGAAGATATTAAGAGGTGACAAGAATACACAGAAGAACTATATGAAAAAGATTACGATGGTGTGATCACTCGCCTGTGAAGTCAAATGGACCTAAGGAAGTATCACTACGAACAAAGCTAGTGGAGGTGATGGAATTCCACTTGAGCTATTTCAAATCCTAAAAGATGATGCTGTGAAAGTGCTGCACACAATATGTCAGCAAATTTGGAAAACTCAGCAGTGGCCACAGGACTGGAAAAGGTCAGTTTCCATTCCAATCCCAAAGAAAGGCAATGCCAAAGACTGCTCAAACTATTGCACAATTGCACCCATCTCACTCTCTAGTAAAGTAATGCTAAAAATTCTCCAAGTGAGGCTTCAGCAATACATGAACTGTGAACTTCCAGATGTTCAGGCTGGTTTTAGAAAAGGCAGAGGAACCAGAGATCAAATTGCCAACATTTGCTGGGTTATCAAAAAATCAAGAGAATTCCAGAAGAACATCTATTTCTGCTTTATTGACTCTGCCAAAGCCTTTGACTGTGTGGAACACAATAAACTGTGGAAAATTCTGAAAGAGATGAGAATATCAGACCACCTGACCTGCCCCTTGAGAAACCTATATGCAGGTCAGGAAGCAACAGTTAGAACTGGACATGGAACAACAGACTGGTTCCAAATAGGAAAAGGAGTACATTAAGGCTGTATATTGTCACCCTGCTTATTTAACTTCTATGCAGAGTACATCATGAGAAACGCTGGACTGAAAGAAACACAAGCTGGAATCAAGATTGCTGGGAGATATATCAATCATCTCAGATATGCAGATTACACCACCCTTATGGCAGAAAGTGAAGAAGAACTAAGAAGCCTCTTGATGAAAGTGAAAGAGGAGAGTGAAAAAGTTGGCTTAAAGCTTAACATTCAGAAAACGAAGATCATGGCATCTGGTCCCATCACTTCATGGGAAATAGATGGGGAAACAGTGGAAACAGTGTCAGACTTTATTTTGGGGGACTCCAAAATCACTGCAGGTGGTGATTGCAGCTGTGAAATTAAAAGATGCTTACTCTTTGGAAGGAAAGTTATGACCAACCTAGATAGCATATTAAAAAGCAGAGACATTACTTTGCCAACAAAGGCCCATCTAATCAAGGCTATGGTTTTTCCATTGGTCACGTATGGATGTGAGAGTTGAACTATGAAGAAAGCTGAGTGCCGAAGAATTGATGCTTTTGAACCATGGTGTGGGAGAAGACTCTTGAGAGTCCCTTGGACTGCAAGGAGATCCAACCAGTCCATCCTAAAGGAGACCAGTCCTGAGTGTTCATTGGAAGGACTGATGCTGAAGCTAAAACTCCAGTACTTTGACCACCTCATGCAAAGAGTTGACTCCTTGGAAAAGACCCTGATGCTGGGAGGGATTGAGGGCAGGAGGAGAAAGGGACGACAGAGGATGAGATGGCTGGTTGGCATCACTGACTCAATGGACATGAGTTCGAGTGAACTCCAGGAGTTGGTGATGGACAGGGAGGCCTGGCATGCTGTGATTCATGGGGTTGCAGAGAGTCAGACACAACTGAGCGACAGAACTGAACTGAACTGAAGACACCTAGTATGGAGGTGGAAATGTGGATCTTGAATGCAGAAAGGGCCAGAGAGATGGGTTTGGGTCCAGGGGAGCAGCAGCATACAGACAGTGGTTGAAGCAAAACAACTTAAGTCTGGTAGAGGCTAAAACAAGGAGATTCGAGGCTGGCCAGGGCACAAGCTTGGGCAGCGCCTCTATGGAAGCCAGATGGAAGACAAGAGGGACAGCTACGGAGGTGGGAGGCCAGCCAGAGGGGGCCCTGTGAACCTTATAGGTTCCCAGAGAGCATTAAATGAGCTCACAAGTGTGAGATTCCAAACTCCAGGCTAGGACAGGTAGTTGCTGGTAAGTGAAAGTACCATTCTTAGAGTGGAGGAAGGTTCTATCTAGGTGACACGTGTGACTCCAGGGTCAAAAGGTGCCAGGATTGGCTGGGCTCGTCCTCCTAACCTGTGCCTTGGAAGCTGAAAGCTGTGTTCCTGTTGCCAAGAAGGAAAGATCAGATTGAACTAAGAGAAGGAAGGTAAACCTTCATTATGAGGATCCTCTTGAAGCCGGGGATGTGAACATTTGGAAAGCAGGGAAAGAGCTTTCTGCAGCTCTGGAAGGGGCAAGGATGGGGCCATCTATGCAGTGAGTGGCAGCATTGCTGCATGGATGCTGGAGTCAGATGTGTGAGTGCTAAGTCACCTCAGTGGTGTTCGACTCTGTGACCTTATAGACTGCAGCCCGTCAGGATCCTTTGTCCAGGAGATTCTCTAGGCAAGAATACTGGAGTGAGCTGCTATGACCTTCTCCAAGGGGTCTTCCTGATTTCCAGGGATCGAACCCGCATCTCTTTTGTCTCCTGTACTAGCAGGTGGGTTCTTTACCACTAGCACGACCTGGGAAGCCCTGGAGTCAGATGTTCAGTTCAGTTCAGTCGTTCAGTCGTGTCCAACTGTTTGTGACCTCATGAACCACAGCACGCCAGGCCTCCCTGTCCATCACCAATTCCCGAAGTTCACCCAGACTCATGTCCATTGAGTCGGTGACCCGGTATCAAATCATGGCTCTGCCCTCTTGTCCTTTCTTCAGTTAGCCTCTCTACGGCTCGGTTGCCCCATCTGTAAAACAACGATAGCAAGCCTACCTTTTGCACAGTTTAGCGTGAGGATGAGATAATAACCATAATGTGGGGCACAGAGATGCTTGGTTCATGTTAGTGATTGTCATCACCATTGCTGCAGCTGGGGGCTTCGGGAAGCCAGGGGCTTCGGTCCAGCAGGTTCTCTGTGGCCCACATTGAAACAGCCCAGCTATAGGGCGAGTAGAGGCGAGTGACTCTCCGGAGCTCGGTCACACAGCTCCGCGCGTGTCTCCCCTGCTCAGATGTGGCCGGCCCATTAGGCAGAGCTCATTTCTTTCTCTGCCAAACATCACGCACCCCTCCTGCTGCGCTCTTCCCTTGGTCCACCTGGGCCTGTTTCTAGGACATCTGCTATGGCAGGGGCTGACGGCTGGGGAGCTTGTGGAAGGACCACCTGTTCCCACGGCTCCCCCTTCCCTCCCTCCCACCCTGCTGCTGCCGGCCCCAGTCTCCAGCGGCTCACACAGCCTGCCACGTTCCTCCCTCCTTGCATGGGGGCCAGCGGGCACAGTATAAGAGGCACGTTTTCCTCCCAGCTTGTTACAGTGCTCACAGCCAGTGTTGATGCTTTGTCAAGCCTCCCACTTGGCTACAAGATTGCTTTTCCTCGGAGCTCCTGTATCAGCCCTACCCCCACCCTCTCCCTATGGAAATGGGGGTTTGGGGACAGTGACTCAAAGGAAGGCAGCTTCCCTGACTCCCAGGAGATGGCAACCCCCCGCTGTAGCTCTGACCTGACATCTCTGCATGTGCCTGAGACATTCATATGCTGGGGCTTGCTGGTGAGTGGTCCTCGTGTATGTCTGTGGCCTGCGTGCTGTGCTTGGTGGCTCAGTCATGTCCGACTCTTTGCGACCCCATGGACTGTAGCCTGCCAGCCTCCTCTATCCATGGGGATTCTCCAGCCAAGAATACCAGAGTCAGTTGCCATGCCTTCCTCCAGGGGAGCTTTCTAACCCAGGGATTGAACCCGGTCTCCTTCATGGGAAAACCACTGGGTCATGGAGAGCTCTGCAAATGGCACATCCCTTCCTTCAAGCAAAGGTCAGGTGTTAGCTGGCTGCAACCAGCTGAAATCCGTTCTTCCTACCAAACCCAGCACCTCCCTAGCACCTGCCTCTCTGGAACACCTAGGAGCGGTGGAAGGGATGGAGTGTGCGGTGGCTTTCCTCACTGAAGACCTTCAGACGGATGGCATGACATGGCACGCCTCTGTGTGTTTGGGGCCCTATTTCCAGCTCAAGCTGGGCTCTGGAATCACTGATGTCAGCCAGACATTCCCCAACTTTGGGCTGGTTTCTCTGCACTAGGGGATTCTACAAGCCCCAGAGAGGGACACATTTGGGAGGTGCATAATAATAAATGTCATTGTGTAAGCCAGCCTGTCTGTGACCCATTTCCAGAAAGTCCTCTGGCTGAAGTTCAGCCAAGAATGCTTGTGAGCCCAAGAGCCTGGGGAGGCTGGGTTGACAGTGGATCCCCGAGATACCCACCAAGTCCTGCGGGGACGCATTCCTCCCTTCCCTATCCAGCATTTCACGACTGTACCTGTATTAGGCTGGACACTGCACTAGGCACAAGTTCAAGGTTTCAGGCCACCCTGAGGTGGTGTCTGAGGGGAGCACCCATGTCTCAAAGGCAGCTTTCCACCCGAGTAGGGCACACACAGTGTCCCTAGAACCAGGGAGAGTCTGGTGTGCTGAGCTTTCCTGAGAGATGAGGGTGGGTGGGCCGGCAGTTAAGCTGCTATTTGTCTATGGGAGTCTTTCCGTCCTCTGCCCCCCACCACACCCCGCCCCCCCAACCCCCTGCTGCAGCTCTGACCTGACATCTCCGCATGGGCCTGAGACATTCACATGCCAGGGCTTGCTGTGCGCGGCCCTTGTGTATCATCTGTGGCCTGAGTGCTGGGCTTAGCTGCTCAGTCGTGTCTGCTCTTTGCAACCCCATGGACTGTAGCCCGCCAGGCTCCTCTGTCCATGAGGATTCTCCAGGCAAGAGTATCAGAGTGGGTTGCTATGCCCTCCTCCAGGGGATCTTCCCTGGAGGGAAGACACAGACACGATTTGAGAGTAAAACAGGGTTTCACGTAGGCTGTTTGCAGAGTCTTCCCAGACAGCAGGGCACCTTCTTCTGGCCCAGAACATTACCGATCAGCAGTGGTGGTCGTCCTGGATGGAGGATACAATAGAGGGAGCCAGTTGGCCAGGACCACCCTCTTCTCCCTAGCCAGGCGCCTGTCAGATTCCCTTGTTGCTTGTTTCCTGCCTCACATCGCAGGTCTGGAACCCAAGTCTTCACTCCTCAGCCCAGAAAAGAACAGGGAATTGGAAGCATAAACCTCCCTTTTCAGCTATTTGCAAATCCCGGGCTTCACTTTTTTCCACCCTCAAATCTTTTATTATTCAGATGGTACTACTCTAATGGCAGAAAGTGAAGAGGAACTAAAGAACCTCTTAATGAAAGAGAAAGAGGAGAGTGAAAAGCTGGCTTGAAACTCAACATTCAAAAAACTAAGATCATGGCATCTGCTCCCATCACTTGATGCCAAATAGATGGGGAAACAATGGAAATAGTGACAGATTTTATATTCTTGGGCTCCAAAATCAGTGCAGATGGTGACTGCAGCCATGAAATTAAAAGACGCTTGATCCTTGGAAGTAAAGCTATGACCAACCTAGACAGCATATTAAAAAGCAGAGACATCATTTTGCCCACAAAGGTCTGTGTAGCCAAAGCTATGGTTTTTCCAGTAGTCATGTATAGATGTGAGAGTTGGACTATAAAGAAGGCTGAGCACTGAAGAACTGATGCTTTCAAACTGTGGTGCTGGAGGGGACTCTTGAGAGTCCTTTGGACTGCAAGGAGAGCAAAGCAGTCAATCCTGAGTGATATCAACCCTGAATATTCATTGGAAGGACTGATGCTAAACTGAAGCTCCAATCCTTTGGCCATCTGATGCAAAGAGCTGACTATTGGAAAAGACCCTGATGCTGGGAAAGATTGAGGGCAAAAGTAGAAGGCAAAAGATTGAAGGCAAAAGGGGGAGGCAGAGAATAGATGGTTAGGTAGCATCACTGACTCAATGGACATGAATTAGCAAACTCTGGGAGACAGTGGAGGACAGAGGAGCCTGGCATGCTGCAGTCCACGGGGTTGCAAAGCGACTAAACAGCAACAATAACAAATCTTTTATTCTAAGTGGTTTCTTAGGGCCTTGGAAAATTATCAAGTGAGAACAATCCGGATTTTGATAAAACTTTGTTTCTAAGATTCAGTGAGTGGAAGTGAGATGCTCTCAGAAAAAATGACAGTTGAGACAAAAGTGCAAAGGGGGATGGTGAGAAAGAGGAAGACAGAAACCCAGGGTGCTCAAGGAACCCTCCTATCTCGGAACTGGTAGTAGTCGGGTGAGATGGGGCTCATTTGTGGCCACTGATTTGTTCGGTACTTTAGGGAACGCATCCGCAGGCAAGCGCAGGCACCACAGGGAGGGATCTAGAAGAGCACACTGCAGGGGGACCCCAAGCACTGAGAGAATGCAGGGTTCAGAGACAGGCAGGCAGTCTGGCAGAAGTGTGGGGTGAAGCAGATCATCACGGCCAGGCAGGCCCATCTGAGTGCAGCATGCCACACAGCCGCAAGCGCAGGGCCTGTGAAGGGCCACAGGCCGCTTGAAACCACCAGAAAGCATCTGGGGGCTCCATCTACCAGCAGGAGGGTGAAGAGGAACAAAGGCTTCCCCAAGCCCCACATAGCCCAAATGGGAACTGGACATCTGCCTCCCTCGAAAGCCCCCCTGGGTTCTTTCCAAGCTAGGAGCCAGGGTCCTCATGAGCAAAGAGGGCTGGAGAGGCATCGCTGGGAAAGGAAGCAGGGCAAAGCAGCTGAAATGAGTTTTCCTGAAAAGATAATAAAAGCCCAGATGTTAGCTGAGGGACTTAGCAGAGAAAGGTGCCTCGGCAGTCACACATGGGACTCACACACACAAAGGACAGAAGAAGCGGACAAGTCCAGAGCCAGTGATGACACAGCCGAGGGCAAAAAAAAAAAAAAAAAAAAAGTGGGAAGTGTGAACGGTGGGAGGCATGGGGAGCAAGGAAGAGGGGTAGGAGGGGGACACAGGAGAGAAACCATGGAAGACAGAAGACGAAGGGGAACGTTCTTCCCAAGCCTCTGCTTCATTCATCTCACAGTGATGAATTCTGAGCTCTAGAAAACATCACACGCAGATGGGATGGTGTATGTTAGGAACTCAGGCTCTGGACTTGGGCTGAGAGCAAAACCCAGCTTGACCACTCGCTAGCTGTGTGAGGGCAGCAAGTGACTTAACCCACCTCTGCCAGGGTTTACTCAAATGTAAAATGAGGACAAGATAGAACCTGCTTTATGGGGTAATTACGAGAACTGGAGATAGTTCGGAGGAAAGAAAGCACACAGAACAGAGCCTGGCACACAGGTCGTGTTCAATAAATGTTAGCGATTATGACCTTTGTTGATACAGAAGCCAGCCAGCCAACATTCATAGAATACACACCAAACCAGGCATGCTGCCAGGGGCTGAAGATAAAAGAGGACCAAGACCATGATCCTTGCCCTCCAGGAGCTCACAGAGCAAACGGACTGGGAATCAATTCTGAGTTCAGGACAACATAGGGAGGAGAAATCTCCTCCCTAGGAAAGAGACGAGAGAGCACTTGAGCCCAGCCTCAAAAATAACAAACTCAAGTGAACACAAGTCCTATGGTTCTGGGACTCAGACTAGTGTTTGCCTCTGATGTGGGGTGTGGTGGGAGGTTGGCTGGAAGGAGCATGAAGTTTCTAGGATGATGGAAGTGTTCCATGGCTTGATTGGCTCTTAGGTAAAATGCCATCCAGCAAGCTGGCATGGTGTATGATGGCCACGTGGATGTCTACATTCATCAAAACTCATGAGCTGAACACTTAAGATCTGTGCATTTACTATATGCTAGCTGTATCTCAATCTGTGTAAACTAGTTTACTGAAAATAAATCTTAAAGTGAGACCTGGCCTCAGCCATTAAAAGGAATGACATAATGCCATTTGCACCAACATGGACGGACCCAGACTGTGTCATCCTGAGTGAAGTAAGTCAGAGGAGAAACAGCGCATGACATCCCTTATTTGTGGAATCTGAAACAAGAAATGATACAAATGAACTGACTTACAAATAAGAAGGAGACTCACAGACTCAGAAGAGGAACTTATGGTTGCCTGGGGGAAGGGAGAGGGAGTTTGGGAAGGTCATGTACACACTGCTATATTTAAAATGGATAACCAACAAGGACCTACTGAACAGCACATGGAACTCTGCTCAGTGTTACGTGCCAGCCTGGATGGGTGTGTGTGGTGGGGGGGTGGTGGGTCGGGGAGAATGGATCCATGTACATGTATGGCTGAGTCCCTTTGCTGTTCACCTGAAATTACCACAACATCGTTAATCGGCTATACTGCAATACAAAATGAAAAGTTTGAAAAAAAATGAGTAGAACTGGGATTGGAGAAACCAATCTTAAACCAATCTTCAGAAACCAAGAAAGTGTTTTCATTTCCTCTAACCACGTCCAGTAGACAAAGGTCCTGTTTAGACCTCAGTCACCTTGGAAAGAATGGTCAGGGAGAGCTGAAAGAGATGGATGGCCATGTGGCTGGGGCCTTGCGGATGTTGAATCCTGACCCCAGATGACCCACGTGCAGAGCTGTGTCTGCACAGTCTCCATTAAAGAGAGTGCATCTGCTCTGGGCTCACAGGGCAAAAATGAGGTCAGGTTCTGTCAAAGCCAGTGCAATTCACAGGCGAGCTCAACTTGCTGGATTGACAGCAACTGTTTAGTCATTACTGAAATTGCAGACACGAACCGACCTACCTGCTGGGAAGAGAATTTGGGATAAACCGTGAACTTCAAAAACTTTCTGCCTGGAAACTGAAGGGGTAACCATGGCAACCGGAGGCAGGTCGAGCTTGGAGAGGGCTCTTCATCTTAAGCAGGGAGCTTTGTGCTCCTGGATTCGCCCGTCTGCGCACCATGCATCAATCCCTTTGTCTCTTTGCTTTCTTTGCTGAATGAAAAAGTACTAGCTCAGGAATCTGGACACTGTGCCCAGGGTTCAGCTGTTTTCACCTCCAGTACCCTTAACTAAGTGTCTTAACCACTGCCATTTTGTTGTCTGCAGAATGGACACTTAATAGCTCCTTTGGCCTATTCATGGGGATACAGAAAGAACAGGAAGGTTTGAAGAGGTTTTCTGCCAACCACTATTCTTGTTGTCATGTGGCCATATCCAGGCTGATTCCAACGTGGCACTACTGAGGATAAGACCGAGGGTTCAGTCCATCCATAAATTCGTCTTTATTGCTTGGAGAAAAGCTATCCCAGACACCACCCACATCCCCATTCGGCAGCTGTGTGATAAAAGTGTGCACTGGGGCAGGGGCGGCACCAGGTGAAAAAACAGCCATCATTCCCGTTAATGCGTCATCGTGTGGACCAAGGACCGTGCTGAGCAGCAGACGTTCAAAAAGGCCTCCTTCTGTGGCCTCCTCCCACGCCTTGCCCATCGCCCTGCCCCACACCAGTCTGACTTGTGAGAAAGGCAGACCAGGAGCCAAGGCGGGCAACACCGGGTGCAGGCGGATCCAGCACCTAAGATGGCACTGCCGCCTCTAAGCCTGCGCTCCCTGAACCAAGCCTCTAATGGGCTGGGGGGCTGGGGAGGGCTCAGCTCTGGCTTCAGAGTGAATCAGCTTTTGACTTCCTGGGTCAGCTCCCGCAGGCGCTGCCTTCAAAAAGGAAACTGCTCTAAGATCTCCCACGTGGCTCTGATTTGGGCATCATTTCCTGTGGTCATGCCTTGTTTCTCAGCCTTCCTCCCCTCTTCCCCTCTGTGGTTTTTCGCCTTTCCCTCCCTGACCAGCTTTTCTGGGCTTTTTCATGGGTTCTGTCAGGGGAGATCTCTTCTCCTATGTCCTCTCTTTTCCGACCTTTTACTTCCAGGCCTCATTGAGAAATAGTAGCTCTCAAATTCCCCTTGTGAAATAAACACCTAAATTCCAAGGGTCACAAAAAAATGTGCTATTGAGCCTTATTTTTGTCTAGCAACCCTTGTATCCCTACTCAGTAAATCTGAGCGTGAAGGCTGACTGAGTGCCAACTAAGAGTTGAACCCTGTCCCAACCACATTCTGGGTGTGGTCACGGGTGTTGCGTCTCCCAGGTTTCCTTCTGGGACCAGAGCCCCATTCCCCAGGGTGCTGGTTGCTGCAGGCTCACAGCGTCTCTCTCAGTTGCTGCCTTGACAGAGGGAATTGCCTGGTTTAAAATGAGTAAGTCCAACGAACCGGTGACATGGGGTGCAAAGGCCCGCCCTTTGCTTCAGTGGAGGACTGCTCAGAAGGGCCATCCCACTCCAGAGCACCCCCTGGGACCCACTTCGGCATTTGCTTCCTCCCTCTGCCTGGCCCTGTTTCCCTCCCACCCTCTTACTTCCCAGAACTCTCCCCAGTGAGTCTCTGCTTCAGAAGAACTGAGTTTCCTGTTTCCTAGGGAATTCAAACTAAGAATTAAATGTATTTAGTCCTCACAACAACTTTATGAAATAAGTGCATGATTTATTCTAGAGACAAGGAATGATTTATTCTAGAGACAGAGGCATGGAATGGTTAAGAAGCTCGCCTAAGGTCTCTCATCAGTAAATGGAGGAGCCCAGATTTGAAACTGAAAAATCTAGATCTTACACTCCGGTGCAGCCTGTTTTGCATTGCATTGCAGGTGGATTCTTTACCACTGAGCCACCGGGGAAGCCTTCAAGTGCAGCCTCTTAATAGCAATCCCAAAGGGAAGCATCAGGAAATGGGGAAACTTGGGAGAGAGGCAAGGCATTTGTTACCTGTATCTCAGAGATGAAGATGCTGAGCTAGCTAACCACCGCTTAAAGGCAGGATCGTTCATTAGTTACCGAAGTGTTGGGATTTGAAGAGGACCAGCAGAAAAAGTATGTTAAGTTCATATTTGAATTCCAGCATAATACTTATTGTGTGACTTTGAGCAAATTATTCAACCTGAGTCTTAGTAACAAGCACATAGTACATGATCAATAAAGCCAGCACCCACCTCCCCCCCGCCCCACACCTTTTGTCTGCTCTTTCTAACTCTGATCTTGGGCAAGTCTTTTTAACGTTCTGACTCAAGTTTCTTCATCTATAAAATGAGGTGATGATGACGAAGGGCTTACTTGGTTGACCCGAGACCATCTGGGTAAGATCACAGTAAGTGGGACTTATCAGTATAACCATGATCTGTGCTGTCGGGCTTGCACCGTGTGCTCGGGTCGTTAGGGCCGAACAGGCTCAGGCTTGAGCTGTGATCGACACCAGGTGAACCTCCCCTATCCATCACCCCACGCAAAGTCTCCTGGCATCGCTGAGTTGGTTTCCTGCTTTTACTAGCGGCCGGCGGTTTTTTTTTTCCCTACTAAACTGGGTGCGCGCGTCTCATCTCCGTCTGACTTCTTTGCCGCTTCTCCCTTCCCACGCCGGCAGCCGCTCGGAGGAGGGGGCAGCCCCGTGAGCACCCCCGCGGGGCGAAGGTTGCACCCGGCGAGGGCGCATCCTGGGCCTGGCGCCCCGCCCCGTTGAGCTCCAGGCCCCGCCTCCGCATTCGCTCGCGCCCGAGTACCGCTCTCCGATTGGCCGGCGGCGCGCAGCCTCTCCGCCCCCTACAAGGGAATAAAGGAGGCTGGCTCCGCGCATCCAGTGTAGTAAGCCCAGACAGGCGCTGGCCGCCGGTTTTCTGTCTTCGCGTTCTGCGGTGCCCGCTGGAGCCCGCTACCATCGTCCCCAAGACGTGCTGCCCTGCATCCGTAGCCATGTGTCGGACCCTGGCCGCCTTCCCCACCTCCTGCCTGGAGAGGTAAGAGCAGCTTGTCCAGATGCCTGGGGGAAGAAGTCCCACCAGCCTTAGGGAGTGAAGCGGCGGGCTTGCAGACCTGTGTGGTCTGGAGAACAGGATGAAAGTGACTTCAGAGGCAGAGGTCAACTTGGTTCCACGTTCTCAGATGCCTCTCTTAGAGTCTCAGGGAAGGATGGGTGACGGGAACCGAGAAGGCAAAGCCAAGGGAAGCAGGGGGACCACCGTTTACTGCCATCCTCGTCATTCCTCTGACAGGTGGTAGTTCTACGCAGGTGACCTACTGCAGGAAGACCGCGGTGGCATCACCAGGCAAAACTGAGCCTTCCCCAGTTTCTTAAGCACTTGGTTTTCATTCTAAGTTACAGATCTAAGGGTATGGCCTCCTCTGATCCTGGAAATACAGGGAACTTTTTTCAGGCCCTCAGTGAGGGATGTCCCCACTTCCCAGGGAGCTACACACCTACTCCAATCTTTGCTGGAGCCGGTGGCTGGGAAAGAAAAAGTAAAGATGAAGGCAGAAATCAGCTTCCACATAGCTCCGAAAATATCTGTGACAAGCCTAGAGAGCACTGAATTGCCTTCTGCTAAATCAACAGGCACAAAAAGTGTGACTTAAGTGGGGGAAAAGCCCATGTTTGCTATACTGCAAATCCCCAAACTGAAAGACAGTCAAGTCACGGCTCAGATATTGCTTTCATTGTTTCTGGGCTCATGATGCTGGTGAGAGAGGTGAAGTGTAAGCCCTGGGGACAGCTGTGGGTTCCCAGAAACCCTCAGGCTTGGAATTTGGGTGGCACAAACCTGTGCTCTTCTGGGACTTCATGGATCTGTCTGTCCTGGCGAGCAAGGGGAGAATCCTCACGAGCTCATGCTTTGCCTTCCAGAGCCAAAGATTTCAAGACACGGCTGGGGATCTTTCTTCATAAGTCAGAACTGGGCTCTGATACCGGGAGTGCTGGCAAGTTCGAGTGGGGCAGTAAACACAGAAAAGAGGGGTAAGTCCCGCCAACCAGCCCGGAGACCCTAGAGGAAAGGAGCCAGATTTAGGAAGGGAGCCCTGAGAAGGAAAACACTAGGAGAAATTAGGACATACCATCATGGACCTTGGTGACCTCTTCCTAGAGATTGTAATGGAACTTCTTTCTGGTCTGCTGTGGCTGTCTGGCTCATGGGTGACTGGGTGGATGGCACCAGCCTTCTAAGTCCACAAACAAATAAAGATACCCAGGGTTGGAATGTCTAGTTACTACCTTCTCCCATCTGGAGATGCCATTGCATGTGTGACGAGGGCAAGCGCAGGGCCCAAGGCCACTAAACTCTGCTGCTACTTGCATGCAGCTTACCAGGAAGCCCTGTTATACTGACCATCAACTGTGGCAGGTGCTGTGCTGGGCTCTGGGGTTGTGGGTAGGCGTAATCTCTATTCAGGAGCCCTTATTTCCTTGAGAAAATGTACAAAACAAACAGAGGAATTGGAGAAGTTTGGGACAGCAAAAACACAGTCTTAGATATTTACTGAGGGCCGGAAGGTCCCTGCTCTGGTTTCTGGTTACTAGATTGTCCTCTAGAAAACACAACCATTTCCCTAAACCTCAGCAAAAAGTTGGGGAGTTTGAGGAGTCAGCTCCGGTAATTTTACTGAGCAAGCCTCTGTGTGAATTATACAACTTCAGAATTCCGGCTCGGATTTGTGCTATGTATTAGTTTGTTGTTGTTTTTTAAATTAAAATCTTGCCCCCCTCCACCTTTTTTTCAGCAAAAACTTCTCAGAAGACGTGCTGGGATGGAAAGAGTCATTTGACTTCCTGCTGAGCAGTAAAAGTGAGTTGTGTCTGTTGTGTCTGTCTGTGGATGGCACACGGGTGGCACATGGGTACCCATGTGCTGCAGAGCCAGCCTGAGGATACTGAGAACGTGGGCAAAATAATAGTAATAGTAATAATAATCCCCTAGTGTGTCAGCCTGTATCCAGAATACAAAGGCAGGTCGTTGTTTGAGAAAATTACATCCCCAAAATAGAGCCCTTAACTACAATTGCTGTCTTTTCTTCTTTTATTCCCGGCTGGCTGTCCCCGCTGTCTGACCTGTCTCTTCTTCTCTCCCTGCAACCTCAGATGGAGTGGCTGCCTTCCACGCCTTCCTGAAGACAGAGTTCAGCGAGGAGAACCTGGAGTTCTGGCTGGCCTGTGAGGAGTTCAGGAAGCTCCGATCCGCTACCAAGCTGGCGTCTCGGGCTCACCGGATCTTTGAGGAGTTCATCTGCAGTGAAGCCCCCAAAGAGGTCAGAGCTATGACATGTTCCAGGGATCCTGCAGACCCTGCCTGCTCCTTCCCTACTGAGAACTGGGGATGATCAGGGTCCAGTAAGGGGAGGCCCAAGTTTAGAAGCAGAGTGGCCTTATCTGACACAGGAGGCTGCAGATCAAGAAAGCCAGGCTCCCGGCCACCGTTACCTCAGATATCACCGGGACTGGAGGGGTTGGCAGGGGTCTTGGCTTCTGTCCACACCTACCTTTGTAAACTAAGCCCTTTTTAGAGACTCAGAATACTTAACATAAGTGTGGAGACAGGTCATCGTAGGCTAACCTGACTCAGTCACTCAGGTCTGTGGTTGGTGACCCTTTCAACCTTCCCTCTGGGCTCCACTGTGTTTGATAAGGAATATGACGCCACCTCTTGGAGAGAAGGAAGTAATGGCTTGCCTTTGTATCTTATTTTGTATTTATTTTCTGAGCATTTTTATTTCTCCCGTAAAGATACGTTGGGCACCAGTTACATGCAAGGCACATTTATAGTCCTCAAGGATATGGCAGTGAACACAAAGCCTCTACCCCAGTGAGAGAAGATGACAGTAACTAATTAAATAATTATTGCCAGGGGGTGATCTGTGCTCTGATAAAAAGAAAGCAGGCTATGAGAGGGAGTACCAGGGTACAGGGTCGGAGGATGTGACACAGGAAACAGAAAATACAAAGAGCAGAGAGTGCCTTTGTGATCACAGGCCAGCAAGTGGGCCCCTGTGGAGCGGGAAGGGAGAGAGAGTGGGAGGTGATGCCACATGGGTGGCAGGCGGCCAGGTGCTGGCCCAGGTAGCCTTGTGGGCTCAGCACCCATGTCGGCCTTTTCTTGGAGTGATGGGGAACAGAACTGCTAGCAAACTGACTTGTGTTTTATAAGGCTGTCTTTGCTGCTAGGTGGAGAACAGACCTGGGGTTCAGGGGAGGAGAGAGAGACCCAATAGCAGGTGCTGGCAGTAGCCTAGGAGAGAGGTGGTGATGACTCGAACCTGGGTTGTCACAGAGAAACAGGTGAAAAGAGGGTGGATCTGTGCCCATTCTTAACATCTCCTGGGTTGTTCCGAGAGAGTGGAGGGTAGAAGGGAGGACAGGCCCAGAGCTGAAAAGCCCCAACTCAGCAGAGCCCCAGTTCCTGGTTCAGAACCCAGTGCTCCTTCCA
This sequence comes from Madoqua kirkii, assembly GCA_006408675.1. Lineage (NCBI taxonomy): Eukaryota > Metazoa > Chordata > Mammalia > Artiodactyla > Bovidae > Madoqua > Madoqua kirkii. The sequence continues at coordinate 33,507 of SJYC01069536.1, forward strand.
CTGCCCCCCAGTCCTCCCAGCCAGCCAGTCCCCTCACCCTGGCTCTGAGACCCACTCACCCACGTGCTTGTCCTCCTTCCCACAGGTGAATATAGACCACGAGACCAGGGAGCTGACCAGGACGAACCTGCAGGCCGCCACGGCTGCGTGCTTTGATGTGGCGCAGCGGAAGGTGCGGGCCCTGATGGAGAAGGACTCCTACCCTCGATTCCTGAAGTCCCCCGCTTACCAGGACCTGGCCACCCAAGCCACGGCCGCCTCCGCCTCCCCGTCCAGCGGCAGTCCAGCTGAGCCCTCGCACACCTGAGCCTCAGGGCCTGGAAGGAGCCAGCCGGGCAGAGAGATTGAGTCACCCACCCCCGAGGTGCTGTCCCCTTGGGGGAGGCAGGTTCTGCAAAGCAAGAGAGGACAGCGAAGGAAAAAGCTGACCCGGTGACACCCTCACCTCCAGATCCTTGGGACTGAATTCCACGCGTGAGAGGGTCACCCCACTTCTGGGACCTGTGGACCAGGGCTGAAGATGAGGGTTGTGTGGGGCTTTTAAGAGGGGGAAGAATGATGGTGCAAGGGTCATTACTGGCTCTGGCCATTCTCAACAGGGCAAGGGATATTTCCAGGGGGCTTTGCGAAATGCACGGATAAAGAGGAACTTGAAAATGAGGGAGAGAAAGACAACCAGGTTAGCAAGTTTTGCCTGTCGAGCAGTTGACTTGTTTTCCTAATTTCCAGACTGTCCTGGGCATAAAGGGAGCCATGGATGATGGAGTCTTCTCATCCTGTCCTCCTCACCTGCCTCTGGGCTATGGCGGGGTGGGGGTGGGGGTGCCTAGCTTACACCTCTCAACACTTCTGTGTTCAGCCTGGCAGTCTTGTCAAGGCCAGAGAACCAATGTGATGCTTGCCCCGAATGAGATATTTACCTCAGAAACTGGCCTTCAAGCCCTTCTCCAAATCAGAGAGCCCCGAAAACAGGCCATCTTGCCCATGCGAAATGAACCTTGGTGCTCTTGGTGGGTTCTTGCGGGGGCCTCTGACTCCATGTGTGCCACCAGGTCCACCTGTGAGCAGGACATGCTGAGAGCCTCTTGCTGGGATGTGTCCACTCTTAGCTCTGAGCTGCCTGGAGCAAGACGCGGGGCCTCTTGGTGAGCGGCTAGTCCAGCCCTTATGCTGGGCAGGGTGGAGCGAGGGAGAAAGGGCTCCTGGGAGACAAACCTCACAGCAGTTCCAGAAAGTCCCGTTTAAATCAAGCTAATGTTTTATTTTTGTGAGGATGAGAACAGGGAAAAAGAGATTCCCCAGGATGGAACAGGAACCTTGTGTTTCTTTCCTGTGGATTGTTGGGGTGTACTCACTCGGGTGTTGATGAGAAATGAGGCTGGGACCTCGATGAACTTGGACAGCCTGTAGAAGCTGGGAATGAAACTGGGTCTGAGAGAGGCTGCTGGGAAGAGCAGGACTAGGGGAAATCAGAACCTGCTTGTCACCCCAGGCCATCACCAAACACCCATTCCCTGGTGGGACTTCTGCCCTGGCTGGGCTGGGGAGGTGAATTAACCAGGCAGCCCCTCTTGCCCCCAGGGAATCCACACTGTTCTCTCTGCGCTAGGAGCTCCTCCAGGAGAAAAGTATTTAAGCCTAACATATTGTTGGTTTTGTGACGATGGTCACAGCACATTATTTTTTATTGCTGTTGTCGTGTTGTTGCTATTGTTATTTATTGTCATTTGCGCATCTGCTTCCTGGAGAATCCACAGGAGCCGGTAGCCTGGCTGTCTCCCTCTTTCCAGCAGACGCTACCTCTTGAAGTGCTGGGAACCTCTTGGCGCCCTCCAGGAACTCCTCGCCGTTTAAATATTTATTTATTGTCGACCACGGGAGCTGGTTTCCTAGATGTGAATGATGTACTTATTCAATCCTCGTTTTCCTATTGCAGCATGTTATTTTATTGTGAAATAAAAATAAAACCCAAACATGAGATTGATCTTGTCTGCAAGGGCCATGTGGTCAGGGGAAGAGGGAAGGGAAGTGCTCGGGGTGGGGGGTGCCTTGTGGGACAGCTGGTCTCCAGAAATGTCACAGGACACACGGGGAAGCTTGCTGGTGTATGGGCAGAAGTGCATGTCCAAGGCCCGAATTTGCCTGGTGACTGGTTCTAACGGTGGCCTCCAGGATGGTAACTTCCTTCAGCTGGTGACGGCCCAGCTCATGTCAAGCTGTTGTGTCCTGTTGACGGTGAGCCTAGCCTGGGACCTGGGACCCTTTGCAGCAAGGCTGCAGTGCTTGCACCTGGATACATGTTTCCTCCAGCAACAAACTGTGGGACTCAACTGCGTGCATGCACAGCTGGGGCAAATTCTGTACCCAAAAGATACAAAGAGACCAAAAAACACAACAGCCACTTTTGAGCAGCCTAGAGCAAAAACAGGGTACTGTGCAGACACCCTGCACATTATGCCAACTAAGGTGTGGACAGAACACTTAGGCTACCCCTCCTGCCTAAGCCCTGAACAACACTCCACGCTTCCCTCACAAAGGAACCAGCTCCCCGCTGCTCTCCTCAGGGAGCCAGCAAGCAAGGGAACCTGTTTGCTCTCCCTCCCCGCTGCTGCAGGAGGGGCCCCATTGAGCCATGCCAAAACAGGGTACTGTGCAGACACCCTGCACATTATGCCAACTAAGGTGTGGACAGAACACTTAGGCTACCCCTCCTGCCTAAGCCCTGAACAACACTCCACGCTTCCCTCACAAAGGAACCAGCTCCCCGCTGCTCTCCTCAGGGAGCCAGCAAGCAAGGGAACCTGTTTGCTCTCCCTCCCCGCTGCTGCAGGAGGGGCCCCAATTGAGCCATGCCTGAATTTCTTGTCTGGCCTCTAGTCAATTTCTGTTGATTGGGGAAGGCCAAGAACCCTGGCTGGTAACAGCTGGACCCGGCTCAGCTGACATTGCAGAGCCTATCTCCTCTGTCCACCTGACCCAGCATGAGCCTGGGACAGGCTCTTGGAACAGCAAGGGGTGGCTCCCCCTGGCCAAGCAGCTGCACATTATTAGTTGCAGGAGTTGCGGGGGGCACTTCAGTGCCATTTTCACCTTTGCCCATTTCCAATTTGCATTAGTGTACTTTTGGGCTTTCCTCATAGCTCAGTTGGTAAAGAATCCACCTGCAATGCAGGAGACCTGGGTTCGATTCCTGGGTTGGGAAAATCCCCTGGAGAAGGGAAACGCTACCCACTCCAGTACTCTGGCCTGGAGAATTCCGTGGACTGTATAGTCCATGGGGTCACAAAGAGCTGATGTGACTGAACGACTTTCATTTCATTATGAATTCAAGGAATTAGCATTCCTTATAATTTCATAGGCATCTCTGAGGTGAACTTTGGGAAGCCACTTGATGCCTGGGACTGCTCCATTCCCAGGGAAGAGAATGAGCAGTTTGTGCTGGGTTAGAAAGGACTTGGCGTTAGGCTTGCAAGGATCAAAACTGCTCCTTCTCTGCCAGTCACCTCCTTGTTCTCCCCAAATTCTACTCTAAGTTGAAACTGATGTGACTGAACGACTTTTATTTCATTATGAATTCAAGGAATTAGCATTCCTTATAATTTCATAGGCATCTCTGAGGTGAACTTTGGGAAGCCACTTGATGCCTGGGACTGCTCCATTCCCAGGGAAGAGAATGAGCAGTTTGTGCTGGGTTAGAAAGGACTTGGCGTTAGGCTTGCAAGGATCAAAACTGCTCCTTCTTTGCCAGTCCCCTCCTTGTTCTCCCCAAATTCTACTCTAAGTTGAATTATCTGTTTATATACAAATCTAGGCCTTATATTGACTTTTATTTTCCCCTCACTGTTAGTCTTCAGAGAAAGCAATGGCACCCCACTCCAGTACTCTTGCCTGGAGAATCCTAGGGACGAGGGAGCCTGGTGGGCTGCTGTCTATGGGGTCGCACAGAGTTGGACATGACTGAAGTGACTTAGCAGCAGCAGTGTTGTTAGTTTGAGTAAAGTGACCAGACTTCAGGTACATTAAGTAGAAAAGCCCATGGAATCACATTTGAAGGTCAGATCTAAGGGGCAGTTATGTGTGTGATGCCAGGAGGGATTCTGAGGTTAAAGGCCAGAAAGGAAGATGGGAACACACCAGGGCAGGCCCTGATCTCGTTTAGTCCAATGACAGCTCTGTGAGGTAGGTGTGATAACCCCATGATACAGATGGGGAAACTGAAGCTCCCAGGGGTGGGGTCTGGGGGAACATGCCCAGGGAAACTGGTTTGAGAGAGGGGCAGAGATGAGATCTGAATACAATTAAACCAAGGCAGGGTTGGGGGTGGGTGGGAAGTCCAGTCTGTGAGAGATGGTCAAGGGATATGATCCATGAGGGAAGTAAAAAGATGGTACCCAGAGAGTCAGGAACCTTGTCCCCATTACTTTCCTTCCACCTTTTCGTCTTTCTTTCTTTCTTTTTTTTTAAACATGCATTTATTGTATCTAGTGCATCCTGCATGCCTGCCAGAAAACCAAAAATAGCTGTAACTGTAGGTGGCCTCAGTTAATGGTGGATGGGGATTCTGGGTAAGTTCAGACAAGGGCACAAATGTGTATTTTCTGATGCAGTATAGGCTTCTCAGGTGGCTCAGTGGTAAAGAACCTGCCTACCAATGCAGGAGACTCGGGCTGAGATCCTGGATTGGGAAGATCCCATGGAGGAGGAAATGGAAACCCACTCTAGTATTTGTGCCCAGGAAATCCCATGGACAGTGGAGATTTGTGGGCTACCATGCATGGGGTTGCCAAGACTCAGACACGACTAAAATGACTGAGCGTGCATGTATAGGTGCCAGTAGGAAATGGTGGGTGTGGTCGGTGAATGGTAGAGGAATGAATGGGGGCAGATGGACTTCCAGGGACTGAGGTGGGTCCTGGCAGGCTCCTCATCCAGTACGTCCATCCTCAAGGCTTGTCGCCCTCTCCTATCCCTTCTTCACATACAGGATGGTCTTGAAGCCCATGGTGCAGCCTCAAGGTGGTAGCTACTCATTAGAGATAAAGGAGACCCGTGGCTGACCTTGGAGACCAACGGCCCTTGGTCTTTCAGGTGTCAGGCTCAGACCACACACAGGACCCCTATTGTATTGGTTCTCAGAGCGTTTAAGAGATTTCCTGAAAATCTTGCAGCCAGCAAGAAGTCTCCAGCATCTTTAAACTCACCAATGCAGTTCCTCCCCCTAGCACTTCAGGCTTTGGCTTAGCACCCAAAGCCCTGCTTGAGTGGGCCGCCCACGCTGCTCTGGCTTCTGCTCCCTCACCTGCCCCTTGAAAACAAATCGTTCACGGTTCCCACACTCACCCTGCTATTCAAGTCTCCTGGCTTCTGCCTCCTGGCCCACCTCCCTGCTGTGTTGCCGACTCTCATCACAGCTACCTACAGCCTCCTTCATCAGCCTAGGGAAGCAACTTTCAAAAGCTGGCCCAGCGGTCTTTCTGGGGCGCCGTCCCTGAGCCTTTGGGTCTGATCATGGATGCCTGTGCTTCACCTGTCCCCGCTGTGCCAGTCTTTAGCCGTAAAGCAGGGACCAGAGCACTTCGTGCCTGCATGCAAGGCCTTCAGTGTCTCTCCTCTGACCTGAGAGAGTCCAGCTCTCAGGATGACATACAAGGTTCACTCTGACCCATCACAAGTCCCTCTTATGACTTCCTCCTTGCCCAGGTGGCCCTTACCCACCTGCTGTTTTTCTCTGCTTGGAATGTCTTTTTCCTTTTATTTGTTTTTTAAAAATTAGACCTTGGGAGCTGTGGAGGAGAATGCCCTCCTCAAAAAAGCCTCTTGAAAATCTAGCAAAACCATCACCTTCTTAAGTGAAGCCTTCCTAGACAGCCATTTCCCGGAATCTCTCTGACACTTCAATGATTCTATGACAGCCTTGCCAACTGGAAAAAAAAAAAAAAAAAAAGCTCATAACCTGAAAGTTGAGAGCTGTGTTTATTTGGTGGGGATTTTTAGGACTTCAAGCCCAGGATGCAGCCTCTCAGGGAGCCCTTGAGAAGCTGCTCTGGAGGTGGGGTGGGAGTGAGGGTGTGGTTGGGGGAGAGGGAAGGAGGGGAGGCAGGAAGGAGGGTGGGGGGAGAGTCAGGTTATATAGGAGTTTGTAACAAAGGAGGCAGATAGTTGGAACATTGAAGATCATTGTTAATTAAGGAAAATCAGCTATCTATGTATGGGAAGATGAAAGAGTCAGGGCTCACTGAGCTCATTCCTTTCATATGCATCTCAGCTATCTGGGGCCTGTATCCTATTTTTTTTTTTTTTAAATTTTGTTCATCCTTAGTCACTGTAAGGAGTGGTGGGAGCTGACCGCTGCTGGATTGCAGGCACTGTTCTCCCTTCTGGGGGCCCTCGGGGCTCAGAAATTCACATTTGGAGGGCAGAATCTCAAGCCGATGCCTGTGACATCCTTGTTTATAGATGTGGCAGGAGATATTCCTTTTCACACCCTCTTCTTACACTGACTACTTCATGTAAGACATGTCACTGTCACTTACCTCTTTGCAGCTCTTTTTTTCACTAAGCCACTCTCTTCAAGACTGGGAGCCATATTATTTGATACAATAGGACAGAACAGACCATGGCAGAGTGCAACCCAGCCTGTAGAGTTGGAATGTTGGAGTAGAAACTGGTTCATTCATTTTATGACCTGGGGGAGTGATTAAACCTCTCCAAAGCCTTAGGTCTCTCATCTGTAAATGAGGATATTAACAGTGTATGCACCCTTCATAGAACATGGAATGAAAACGTGTTTGGCACATCATTGATGTCTCATGAATATTAAACTGTAATTATTATCTGATTCCAGGCACTCACCATGGTCAATAACTATTGACTTTTGAAAAGAATGGAAGAGTCACAATTCAAAGCCAGGATTCCAAGTCTACTTTTTAAAGTATAGTACAGCTGTTTCTGTACTGTATTTTATTTGCTATGAAAGGCATTCCAGAATTCCAGGAGAGGGAATCAAGTGTTGAGGCAATAATCTAGATAGTATTCACTTAAAGCCAGGTTGGCTGATGCTATTTCCCAATCAGTCCTGCTGCTTCCTATGACTGTGGAGGCCTGGCCCATCCCTCACCAGGCCATTCCACACTCTCTGCTGCCTCCCTGTGGCTATGTCAAGTCAGGCTATACAAACTTTTTCCTTGGAATTGCCTGTTGTTCAGTCGCTAAGTCATGTCTGACTCTTTGCAACCTCATGGACTGTAGCATGCCAGGCTCCTCTGTCCTCCACTATCTCCTAGAGTTTCCTCAGTTTCATGACCATTGAGTCAGTGACGCTACCTAACCACTGTATCCTCTACCATTGCCTTCTTCTTTTGTCTTCAATCTCTCCCAGCCTCAGGGTCTTTTCCAATGAGTTGGTTCTTTGCATCACATGGCCAAAATATTGGAGCTTCAGCATTAGCAACAGTCCTTCCAGTGAATATTCAGGGCTGATTTCCTTTAGGATTGACTGGTTTGATCTCCTTGCTGTCCAAGGGACTCTCAAGAGTCTTCTCCAGCACCACAGTTCGAAAGCATCAGTTCTTTGGCACTCAGCTTTCTTTATGGTCCAACTCTCACATCCATAGGTGACTTAGTGGAAAAACCATAGTTTTGACTATATGGACCTTTGTCGCCAAAGTGATGTCTCTACTTTTTAATACACTGTCTGGGTTTGTCATAGCGTTTCTTCCAAGGAGCAAGCATTTTTAATTTCATGGCGGCAGTCACCATCCTCAGTGATTTTAGAGCCCAAGAAAATAAAATCTGTCACTGCTTCCACTTTTTCTTCTTCCATTTGCTATGAAGTGATGGGACCAGATGTCAGGATCTTCGTTTCTTTGAATGTTGAGTTTCAAGCCAACTTTTTCACTCTCCTCTTTCACCCTCATCAAAAGACTCCCTTGTTCTTCACTTTCTGCCATTAGAGTCATAGCATCTGTGTATCTGAGGTTGTTGATGTTTCTCCCAGCAGTCTTGATTCCAACTTGTGATTCATCCAGCCTGGCATTTTCCATGATGTGCTCTGCATATAAGTTAAATAAGCAAGGTGACAACATACAGCCTTGATGGACTCCTTTCCTAATTTTGAGCCACTTAGTTGTTCCATGACCATTTCTAACGGTTGCTTCTTGACCTGCATACAGGTTTCTCAGAAGACAGGTAGGGTGGTCTGGTATTCCCATTTCTTTAAGACTTCTCCACTGTTTCTTGTGATCCACACAGTCAAAGGCTTTAACACTGTCAATAAAGCAGAAGGAGATATTTTTCTGGAACTCTTTAGCTTTCTCCTTAATCTAATGAATATTGGCAGTTTGAGCTCTGGTTCCTCAGCCTTTTCTAAAGCCAGTTTGAAAATATGGAAGTTCTTGATTCATGTACTACTGAAGCCTAGCTTGAAAGATTTTGAGCATAACCTTGCTAGTGTGTGAAGTAAGTGCAATTATGTGGTAGTTTGAACACTCTTTGCTATTGCCCTTCTTTGGGACTGAACTTTTCCAGTCCTGTAGCCACTGCTGAGTGTTCCAAATTTTTGGCATATTGAGCACAGCACTTTCACAGCATCATCTTTTAGGATTTGAAATAGCTCAGTGGGAACTCTGTCACCTCCACTATCTTTGTTTATAGTAATGTTTCTTAAGGCACACTTAACATTATACTCCAGGATGTCTGGCTCTAGGTGAGTGACCGCACCATTGTGGTTATCTGAAGAAATCTCTAGTCTTTCCAACACTATTGTTTTCCTCTATTTCTTTGCATTATTCATTTAGAAAGCCTTCTTATCTCTCCTTGCTGTTCTCTGGAACTCTATTCAGTTGGGTATATCTTTTCCTTTCTTCCTTGCTTTTTGCTTCCTTATTTCCTCAGCTATTTGGAAGGCCTCCTCAGACACCCATTTGGCCTTCTTGCGGTCCTTTTCCTTTTGGGATAGTTTTGGTGATTGCCCCTTAACACAGTGTTACAAACCTCCATCCATAGTTCTTCAGACACTTTGTCTACCAGATCTAATCCTGTTTGTTACTTCCACTGTATAATCATAAGGGGTTTGGTTTAGGTCATACCTGGATGGTCTAGCAGTTTCCTCTACTTTCTTCAATTTAAGCCTGAATTTTGCAATAAGGAGCTGATGATCTGAGCCACAGTCTGCTCCAGGTCTTGTTTTGTTGACTGTATAGAGCTTCTCCATCTTTGTCTGCAATGAACATAATCAATCTGATTTTGGTGTTGACCATCCGTTGACATCCGTGTGTAGAGTCATCTCTCATGTTGTTGGAAGAGGGTGTTTGCTATGACCAGTGTGTTCTCTGTCAGCCTTTTCCCTGCTTCATTTTGTACTCCACGGCCAAACTAGCTGGTTACTCTGGATATCTCTTGACTTCCTACTTTTGCATTTTGATCCTCTATGATGGAAAGCACATCTTTTTTTGATGTTAGCTCTAGAAGGTGCCAGGTCTTCATAAAACTGGTCAACTTCAGCTTCTTCAGCATCAGTGGTTGGGGCAAAAACTTGGACGACTGTGATATTGAATGGTTTGCCTTGAAAATAAATGAAAATCATTCTGTCACTTTTGAGACTATGCCCAAGTACTGTATTCCGGACTCTTTTGTTGATGATGAGGACTACTCCACTTCTTCTAAGAAACTGCCTAATTTTGCTCTGATTTAAATTTGACTCTTTCTTTTGGAATTATATCCAAGAGATATAACCTTTGGTTTTGTTTATTAATGCAGTTTAATAATGATGTTTAATTGAATTGAAAATTATTAGCATAATTGTTAAGATAGCTCATTAGGTACAGGGGTTACAGTAAGATTTTTTTAGTCAGCAGGGCTGAACTTAATTTAAAAAATTGAAGCTCTTGGTGTGGATATGGAGAAAAAGGAAGCCCTGTGCACAGTTCATGAGACTGTAAATAGTAAATTTCTCCAGATAGAAGACAGTATGGTGCCTCCTCAGAAAATTAAAAATGGAACTGTCATATGATCTATTAATTCCCCTTCTTTTCTTTATATCATAGCTATATGGGATAATGGGTGTTAACTAAATCTACTGTGGTAATTGCTTCATAGTATATATGAATCAATACATCGTGCTGTATGACTTTAATTTCTAGAATGAATATGTCAGCTATTTCTCAATAAAACTAGAGGGAATTCCCTGGCAGTTAGGATTTGGCACTTCCACTGCCAAGGCCTGGGTTTGATTCCTGGCCATATGTCATGGACAAAAAAATCAAAATAAAAAAGTAAAATAAAACTAGAAAAAAATTTTAATGGAAGCTCTTAGGTAACAAGAACAAGGTGTTCGGGGCATATTAAATGGTGATCACAAGGTAATTCACTGTTACTGAACCTTTTAAATTGGCCCAGCTGTTCAAATTACTTTCTGAGGAGAAGAAAGATTTAAAACTTAAATAATTGAGGAATGATCCTAAGGGTAAGGCATGTAATGTAGTTAGGTGCTAGATAATAGAGTTTCAGTTTTCATTATTTAGAAAATATCTCTCTTGACTCATAATTCCCATTCTGGTGTTTTCAACCTTCCTCATTCTACTTATTATTCTCTGTAGGATTTTCCCCATAAAGCACATTATACGTAATTTACTTATCTTGTTCGTTTTCTGGCTTCTTCCACAAGAATGAGGGTAGGCATCTTTCTCTGTGCTGTTCCTTGAGGTAGCTCAAATCTCTAGAACAACTGAATTCACTTAATCACTTTGTGCCTCATTTTCTCCATCTGTACAATGGGGTCAAAATAGCATCTATCTCAGGACTTAAGTGATTAAACAACAACAAAAATGTGTATTTTTTGTTGGCTCAGAACAGTTCCTACAGTATACTAAAGAGCTACATAAATGCTTGCTACTACCATCATTATTGTTAGTTCAGATAGCAAAAGCAGTGTGTGCAGAGACATGGAGGTGGGAAGCAGTATGATGTGATGGGGGACTGGATGGTAGTAGTGACGATGCCCATAAGGAACTGAGATGATTAGGGTCATGATATCATGACCTGAAATCATGTTCAGTTCAGTCGCGCAGTCGTGTTTGACTCTTTGCAACCCCATGAATCGCAGCACGCCAGGCCTCCCTGTCCATCACCAACTCCCGGAGTCCACTCAAACTCATGTCCATGGAGTCAGTGATGCCATCCAGCCATCTCATCCTCTGTCGTCCCCTTCTCCTCCTGTCCCCAATCCCTCCCAGCATCAGAGTCTTTTCCAATGAGTCAACTCTTCTCATGAGGTGGCCAAAGTATTGGAGTTTCAGCTTTAGCATCAGTCTTTCCAAAGAACACCCAGGGCTGATCTCCTTTAGAATGGACTGGTTGGATCTCCTTGCAGTCCAAGGGACTCTCAAGAGTCTTCTCCAACACCACAGTTCAAAAGCATCGATTCTTTGGCGCTCAGCTTTCTTCATAGTCCAACTCTCACACCCATGCATGACTACTGGAAAGACCATAGCCTTGACTCGACAGACCTTGCATTTGTCAATGATTAACAGTCTATCTCTCCCTACTAAGATACAAGCTACAGGAAGATCCCCTACGAGGCATTTGTGTGATGAATCACTGTGTCCCAACATCATTCAACTACCTGCCTGAGATCACTCAGCAGAACAGCCACAGTTCTGGACTGAGATGTGTATAAGAGACAGGGGTAAGGCATGTAATGTAGTTAGGTGCTAGATAATAGAGTTTCAGTTTTCATTATTTAGAAAATATCTCTCTTGACTCATAATTCCCATTCTGGTGTTTTCAACCTTCCTCATTCTACTTATTATTCTCTGTAGGATTTTCCCCATAAAGCACATTATACGTAATTTACTTATCTTGTTCGTTTTCTGGCTTCTTCCACAAGAATGAGGGTAGGCATCTTTCTCTGTGCTGTTCCTTGAGGTAGCTCAAATCTCTAGAACAACTGAATTCACTTAATCACTTTGTGCCTCATTTTCTCCATCTGTACAATGGGGTCAAAATAGCATCTATCTCAGGACTTAAGTGATTAAACAACAACAAAAATGTGTATTTTTTGTTGGCTCAGAACAGTTCCTACAGTATACTAAAGAGCTACATAAATGCTTGCTACTACCATCATTATTGTTAGTTCAGATAGCAAAAGCAGTGTGTGCAGAGACATGGAGGTGGGAAGCAGTATGATGTGATGGGGGACTGGATGGTAGTAGTGACGATGCCCATAAGGAACTGAGATGATTAGGGTCATGATATCATGACCTGAAATCATGTTCAGTTCAGTCGCGCAGTCGTGTTTGACTCTTTGCAACCCCATGAATCGCAGCACGCCAGGCCTCCCTGTCCATCACCAACTCCCGGAGTCCACTCAAACTCATGTCCATGGAGTCAGTGATGCCATCCAGCCATCTCATCCTCTGTCGTCCCCTTCTCCTCCTGTCCCCAATCCCTCCCAGCATCAGAGTCTTTTCCAATGAGTCAACTCTTCTCATGAGGTGGCCAAAGTATTGGAGTTTCAGCTTTAGCATCAGTCTTTCCAAAGAACACCCAGGGCTGATCTCCTTTAGAATGGACTGGTTGGATCTCCTTGCAGTCCAAGGGACTCTCAAGAGTCTTCTCCAACACCACAGTTCAAAAGCATCGATTCTTTGGCGCTCAGCTTTCTTCATAGTCCAACTCTCACACCCATGCATGACTACTGGAAAGACCATAGCCTTGACTCGACAGACCTTGCATTTGTCAATGATTAACAGTCTATCTCTCCCTACTAAGATACAAGCTACAGGAAGATCCCCTACGAGGCATTTGTGTGATGAATCACTGTGTCCCAACATCATTCAACTACCTGCCTGAGATCACTCAGCAGAACAGCCACAGTTCTGGACTGCCAGCCTGGTGCCATTTCCAGAGCGCCCAGGCAAGTGAGGGAGCTTGGGCTTTGGGCTTACCCAGCTTTCCTCAGCCTTGGTTTCATCATCAGCAGTATTGTTAGGGGTTGACTGGGTGCATACCTCTTGTGAAGCAATGAACAAAGTGCGGGGCACCCAGTCAGTGCTCAATAAATGTTTATTTACCGTTCATTTCCCTTAAGAAGATATGGGATTCGATAACAACATGGTAGAGATGGAAGTGGATGCTGTGACCTGAAACGCCTTAGGCCTAGCGGCAGGATGCATGCGGCCTCCCTGCCCCCTCCCTGCCCCAGGCTCCTTAGTCCATGGGATTCTGCAGGCAAGGATACTGGAGTGGGTTGCCATTTCTTCCTCCAGGGGATCTTCCCGACCCAGGGATCGAACCCAGGTCTCCTACATTGCAGACAGATTACTGTTTGAGCTAGCTCCGGTAGTCGCTGCCGGGTGTGGGCGTGGTCAGCGTTCCCTCCTCCTGCTGTCATTCTCCGGACTCCGCCCCGCGGGCTCAGTTCCCAGGAGAGGCTGTTTTCCTGCCGGCAACAGTATTTGCCGGTTAGATGCCGCCAGAGGAATGACTGAGGAGGAGGCATCTGCGTTTAGAAGGTAGGATACGCAGAGGGAGGAGAGCTGGGAAAGCTTGAGAAGGTGTTTTCTTTGAAGGACTCCTCGGGCTTTGGGGACTGGAGGTGAAGCGGGTGTGGAACCGGGGGAGAGGAAGGAGCGCACGGAGCCAGCCGGCCAGTCCCAGGGGACCTTTTGCTCCTAAGCCCTTCTGAGATTTCCAGGGTCCTGTCATAATCCACATAGTATTTCTTCGAGGTGTCTCTGTTTATCAGGCTCCTCTGATCGTGTGGGGAAAATGAAACTGAAAGCAGGACTCTACTTTCGCAAGCTTTTGTTGAACTGTTTTTATTTTCTACTCTGAAGTTTTACTCAGACTTCTTTTATTATTGTTATTATTATTATTCCCTGGAGCAGGAAATGGGAACCCAGTACTCTTGCCTGGAAAATTCCACGGACAGAGAAGCCTGGTGGGCTACAGGCCGTGGAGTCTTACTACTATCAGGTTTTTTTCTGTTTGCATTTCCTCATAAGTTAGTCCAAGGTGTGGTGTTCTTAAGTGATTGTATTACTTTGAAGGTAGCAGTTGGAGGAAGCTCCTGGAATAAATAAAAGAGCAGAGAAGAAAAGAAGTTTGAAGAAACCCTGAATCCTCCAGGTTTCTTTGAGCTTCTTTCTTTCCTTGATCTTTCCCAGCCCACCTCACATTCATTGTCGCTAAAGTTGTTTACACAAACATTTGATCCAAATAGCTCATTGCTGGGTGACTGTGCTTCCGTGGCACATTTGGTTAGCTCTCTGAGGGTAGAGGCTTTGAGACTGTCAGGCAGGTGGGACTGCTGAAAAATGGTTGCTTTGTGATTTTTGTAGCAGCTACTGCTAAGTCACTTCAGTCGTGTCCAACTCTGTGTGACCCCATAGGCGGCAGCCCACCAGGCTCCCCCGGCCCTGGGATTCTCCAGGCAAGAACACTGGAGTGGGTTGCCATTTCCTTCTCCAAGAACAAAAGCTGCTGCTGCTAAGTCGCTTTTAGCAGAAGCAGTTATAAACATTCAGGTAAGTTTGCTGCCCTCTGCTGTCTGAATTGTATCTGAATTGCTCAGATCTGATGGAGGGCAGTTGGACTAAACTGACCCCTCATAGGTTCCCTGTTTGTGTAGCAGGTAAAGCACTGGGTGGGAAGAACGGGGTGTGTTAGTTTTTTTTTTTTCTTCTTTTCATAAAGTGATGTAATTAGCTCTACCATTTATTGAAGGTGTAATATTTTACCCTCTCCCTACTTCAGTACACTTTATATGGGGGACTGTATTTTTTGTCGTCCCTATTTGAGGGAACAGAAAATTCAGACTCAGTAATCTAAGGTTACACAATTAGGAAAAGTCTAGAGTTACACAATGACAACCCACTCCAGTACTCTTGCCTGGGAAATCCCATGGGCAGAGGAGCCTGGTAGGCTGCAGTCCACGGGGTAGCTAAGAGTCGGACACGACTGAGGGACTTCACTTTTCACTTTGATGCGTTGGAGAAGGAAATGGCAACCCACTCCAGTATTCTTGTCTGGAGAATCTCAAGGATGGGGGACTCTGGTGGGCCACTGCCTATGGGGTCACACAGAGTTGGACACGACTGAAGTGACTTAGCAGCAGCAGAGTTACACAACCAGGGGCCAAACTTAGATCTTGCAGAGGTGGGAGTTCGAGTTCTTTCCCCTTCTCCAGGAGTCCCCACCCTCTGGATCTAATGCTAGATGACTTGAGTTGGAGCTGATGTAATAATAATAGAAATTAAGTGCACAATAAATGTTATGCTCTGAATCATCTCCAAACCCACCCCTTCCCCACCCCGAGTCCATGGAAAAATTGTCTTCCACAAAACTGGTTCCTGGTGCCCAAAAGTCTGGGGACTGCTGCTTACTCTACACTACTTTGAATAGGAGGACACACTGTTGCACTTGCAAAGAGCCAGGAATGGACTGAGCATGCTCAACCGGAAATGCAGATTGATGAAAACCACGTATTTTCTTATTAAATAAGGGTTCTGGGGTTTTTAAGAGGCCATTTATTTCTAATAAGAGTGTGTTTATATGGCATTGGAAAAAAATGTATTAATATAGGTTGAGAATCTTAAAAACAATCATAGCCTTTGACTGGTCATCCAATTCTTTGAAATCAATTGTAAGAAATCTATTATAAGATCTATCATAAGAAAACAAGATAAAATAAGCTAAATTTGCTGTAACATTATTTAGAATTGTGAAAAAATGTCTAATTTTGACACTCTTGTTTAAAAGTTACTTTAAAAATCTGCTCAGTAGTAGGGAACTGACACACCTCTCTGATGGTCTATTGCAGACATTAAAATATTTTAAAATACTTTGTAATAACATAGGACATTATTTATAATTAAGGTATTAAATGAAAGGAAGCCAAATGCAAAGTTACAGATCATGAGCCCAATTATTTTTAAAAATAATTTATAGACTGTACTAACCATGTCTGTTTCTAAGCAGTGGGAGAATAGAGTAATACTTGTCTTGCTTACAATTTACATATATTTATGTTGTTGCTTTTCAGTTGCTAAGTTGTGGCTGACTTAGCCACTTGTGACACCCTGGACTGCAGCACACCAGGCTCTTCTGTCCTTCATTGTCTCCCGGAGCTTGCTCAAATTCATGTCCATTGAGTCGGTGATGCTGTTTAACCATCTCATCCTCTGTTGCCCCCTTCTCCTCCTGCCCTCAATCTTTCCCAACATCAGGGTCTTTTCCAATGAGTCGGCTCTTCACATCAGGTGGCCAAATTATTGGAGCTTCAGCTTCAGCATTAGTCCTTCCAATGAATATTCAGAACCGAACCCCGTGAACAGTATGAAAATACATATATTTATAATATTCTATAATAAAAAATTATATAATAGATGTATTTTGAAAACATTGCTAGTAAAATTAATTTATCTAATTCAAATGTTTCTCACTCTTATAACACTACAAATTACCTTTCTCATCTCCAGGTGAAAATTCAGAAGACCCCAAGAGTGTTGTGCCTCCTCATACTGGTGGTCTGTAGCCAGACAATTCCTATTTCCCCTGACAGGAGTTTCTAAGAGTTCCCTGTCTCTTTGATCAAATCCCAAGGAGATGAGTTTTCATTTTCTCAAAGAGAAGGCAAGAAAGTTGTAGCCAGTGGTATATACCATCATGGAGACTAAGAGCAATAACAACCCTCAGGAAAGACCCACACCCTCTAGTAATGGGAGGGCTTCAAAGGATGACAATGATTTGTTGATTAAAGCTGTTAAAGATGAAGACATTGAGTTGGTCCAGCAACTGCTAGAAAGAGGGGCTGATGTCAATTTCCAGGAAGAATGGGGCTGGTCGCCTTTGCATAATGCAGTGCAAGTTGACAGAGAAGACATTGTGGATCTTCTGCTTAGTCATGGTGCTGAGCCTTGTCTGCGGAAGAAGAATGGGGCCACTCCCTTCATCATTGCTGGGATTGTCGGAAACGTGAAGTTGCTCAAACTATTACTTCCTAAAGTAGCAGATGTCAATGAGTGCGATTTTAATGGCTTCACCGCTTTCATGGAAGCTTCTGTGTATGGTAGAGTCGAAGCCTTAAGGTTCCTGTATAACAATGGAGCAGAGGTGAATTTGCACAGAAAGCAATGGAGGGTCAAGAGAGGATTAAGAAGGGAGGGGCCACTGCTCTCATGGATGCTGCTAGAGAAGGGCATGTAGATGTCGTGCAGATCCTCCTTCGTGAGATGGGGGCAGATGTCAATGCCCGGGACAACAGGGGCAGAAATGCTTTGATCTATGCTCTTCTGAACGCTGATGATGAGAAGGTGAAAGCCATTACTCGCCTTCTGCTGGACTGTAAGGTTGATGTCAATGTGAGGGGGGAAGGAAGGAAGACGCCGCTGATCTTGGCAGTGGAAAAGAAGAACCTGGATCTGGTGCAGATGCTTCTGGAACAAACAGGTATAGAGATCAATGACACAGACAGTGAGGGCAAAACAGCACTGCTGCTTGCTGTCGAGCTCAAGCTGAAGGAAATCGCCCAGCTGCTGTGTCACGAAGGAGCCAGCACAAAATGCGGGGACCTCGTCGCAATAGCGAAGCGCAATTATGACTCTGACCTTGCAAAGTTTCTTCGCCAGCATGGAGCCGTAGAAGACGTTTACCTTCCCGCTAAAGCCTGGAAGCCTCAGAGCTCACGTTGGGGGGAGGCCTTGAAACATCTCCACAGGATATACCGCCCTATGATAGGCAAACTCAAGATCTTCATTGATGAAGAATATAAAATTGTGGACACTTCTGAAGGAGGCATCTACCTGGGGTTCTATGAGGAACAAGAGGTAGCTGTGAAGCGATTCTGTGAAGGCAGCACACGGGGACAAAATGAAGTCTCTTGTTTGCAGAGCAACCGAGCCAACGGTCACGTGGTGACATTCTACGGCAGTGAGAGTGACGGGGGCTGTCTGTATGTGTGCCTTGCCCTGTGTGAGCACACGCTGGGGAAGCACTTGGCTGACCACAGAGGAGAGGCTATGCTAAGCAAGGAAGATAAATTTGCCCGAAACATCCTCTCATCTCTGTTTAAGGCTGTTGAGGAACTACACCTGTCTGGATACACTCATCAGGATCTGGAACCACAGAACATCTTAATAGGTGAGTCCCCTGTCTCTCTAGAAACGTAGGGTCTTTATTTATCAGAGGAACAGATTTTCATGGCAGAATAGGAAAGAACTAAAGTCACTGTGGATTGATTGTTCAATCTGAAGATAAATGTAGCAAATCTGTAGATACAGCGGAGTTTCTCCTGCTACCAGATAGAACCTGTATTATTCCATGTGGAGGTGAAGGAAGCTCATGGAATACCAGGCTAACTTTATGCTGCCCTCGGCAGATACAAATATGAATGTAGGTCTTGGATGGAGCCAACTCCAAGTCTGAATTCTTAGAGTAGTTCGTAAGAAAGAGAATCTGGAAAGTGTTTTCCTTCAGACAAGGTAGCAGTTAATGGTGAATGTTGTATGTGTGCTCAGTTACCGTGAAACTTAATGGCAAAACTGAGGTCAAACTTGGGATTCAGGATAAGATGTGACACAAGTGAAACACACCGCAAGCAGGCTGAACAAGTCAGTGTGCACTCTTGCAAACCAAAACGATACACTACAGCAACGTTCAAGGAAACAAGCAGAGCTGAGTATAAAGTCCCAGGGGGCAAGGTAGTGCAGTAGTAAGAGCCTCGGCTTGGATTTCCCTGGTGGTCCAGTGGTTGAGAACCCCCCTGCCAATGTAGGGGACACATGTTTGATCCCTGGTCCAGGAAGATTCCACATGTCGCCGGGCAGCTACGCCCATGTGCCACAGCTACTGAGGCCCTTACTCTAGAACCTGTACTCCACAGCAGGGGAGGTCACCGAAATGAGAAGCCTGTGAACCAAAACTAGAGAGTAACTGCTGCTGTCCACAGCTAGAGAAAGCCCGCTTGCAGCAATGAAGCCAAACATAAATAATAATTTAGAAAGATCCTCAGCTTCAGCCAGCTTTAGGGAGCCTTGCAGCCTAGTCCCACCACTTTGTAGTTTTGTAACCTCAAGCAAGTTGCTTAATTCTGTGAGTGTTGGTTTCTTCACTTGGGACTGATAATACCTCCTTCATAAGGTTGTTACAAAGTCTAAGTGCTGTGTGTCAAATGGACAGTCACCTGTACATGGTGTGTGCCCAACAAAGGCCAGGTACTTGTATAGAGGGCTAAAGTGGAAGTAAATACCTAACCTACAGATATGCACTGAGTTTAAATTTGGTGTAAGGGACCAGGGCAAAAGGAAGGTGTGGGCATTAAGAGGCAGAAAGCAGTATATAAGGCACTGGAAGAGAGAAATAAGTACACATAAGATCTGGCTTTAGTTTGAGGACGGGTGCTCATGCCATTCCTTCCTGGCTTTAAGCAACTTTGCTGGGGAGATGGACAAGGGCCAGAAGTATGTACAACTCTACCTGGTGAGACAGAGTCTTTGAGGTTCATTCAGGGGTGAGGACCTTCCCAATTCTACCTGCCGATCTTGATGCGAAAGGGTCACACATCACATTGTAAACAAAAATAATTTCTGACTACCTATTCTTCAAAATTTCTAGCACCACTTCTTCCATTCCTAAGCTTGAACAATAAGAATCGATTATATTTCTGCATCAAGGTGGTGAACCTAACACATACTGCAGACTCTTCCCTGTATTAAATTCTTCAAATGATGGGAAATGATTTTTAAGTGAATTTGTAATTAAAATCCACATTATAAAAAGAATTCTTAGAGGACAAAATCCTTGAGGAATCATGGAGAGACTAAACATAGATAGGATGGGATTGAAGAATAGCATAGGAGCCCAGGACAGATGCAGAAAGCCACAGAAAAGCGTTCCTCATGAAAGCAGGAAGAGTCCAGAAAAGTGCCACTCAAAAGCGATGGAAGCCAGAAACACGAGAGAACCAAGGACCAGACAGCAGGCAGATTGCTACCTCAGTAGAAATTAGGAAGATCAAACCCTGGGCTTCCCCTCTCCCCGAGGGACCAAGCATCTATGGCAGGCCTTTCTGCCTACAGGCACGGGGACTGCTTGAGACATTGAGTCACTGATGATTATAAGAGAAAGACTCAAATGTGTTCCTTTATATGGCTGAGAAATATTCCATCATATATATGTACCACAGCTTCTTTATCCGTTCATCTGTCGGTGGACATTAGGTTGCTTCCATGTCCAAGCTATTATAAATAGTGCTGTGATGAACTTTGGAGTATATGTGTCTTTTTCAGTTATGGTTTCCATCCAGTAGTGGGATTACTGGGTTATAATGTAGTTTTAGTCCTAGTTTTTAAAGGAGTCTCCATACTGTTCTCCATTGTTGCTGTATCAGTTTACATTCCCACCAACAGTGCAAGAGGATTCTCTTTCTTCCACATGCTCTTCAGCATTTATTGTTTGAAGCAGGGGGTGGGGAGGTGGGTGGCAAGGAGAGGGTGGGGCGAATTCAGAGAGTAGCACATAGGTTACCATGAATAAAATAGAGCGCTAATGAGAAGCTGCCGTGTAACACAGGGAGCTCAACACAGTGCTCTGTGACAAGCGAGAGGGGCGGATGGGGTTAGATTCATGAGGAAGGGGTACAGGCATCACCGACTCAATGGATGTGAGTCTGAGTGAACTCCGGGAGTTGGTGATGGACCGGGAAGCCTGGCGTGCTGCGATTCTTGGGGTCGCAAAGAGTCGGACATGACAGTGACTGAACTGAACTGATGACTGATTCCCATTGTTTTATGGCAAAAGCCAACACAATAGTGTGAAGCAATTATCTTCCAATTAATAAAAAAATTTAAAAGACTCATAAGAATTCAGAACAAAAAAGAGAGGAACAAAGAGCTGTTATACGCACAGGGTGTCTGCCAAAGCCACTGTTAAGTGGCATGGCCCGCTTACCCCAGAGCTTCACTGAAAAAAATGCAGAGCAGAAGATCTGACAATATTGTTTTATGGCAAAAGCCAACACAATAGTGTGAAGCAATTATCTTCCAATTAATAAAAAAATTTAAAAGACTCATAAGAATTCAGAACAAAAAAGAGAGGAACAAAGAGCTGTTATACGCACAGGGTGTCTGCCAAAGCCACTGTTAAGTGGCATGGCCCGCTTACCCCAGAGCTTCACTGAAAAAAATGCAGAGCAGAAGATCTGACAATGCTCTCATCCCTCCTCTGTGTTGGATGGCATTAACAGAAGCAACTCACAGGATGTCAGGGAGTCTCAACTGCAATGTGAAACATGCAGTCAAAAATCACCTAAGAGTTGCTGGTAGACTTCCCTGGTGGTTCTAGTGGTTGGGACTCCCTTCTTCCAGTGCAGGGAACTGGGGTTCCATTCTTGGTTGGGGAACTAAAATCCCACATGCCACACAATGTGGCAAAAAAAAAAAAAAGTTATAAGAGTTGCTGATACTGAAAGGTTGTTGCTGAACCACGAAAGTTCGCCAGGATTCTTGGCCTCCAGAGAAGAATTCAATTTGGGGCCAGTGACAAGGCTTGATCACTCAGAGCTTTTGTGTAATAAAGCTTTATTAAAGTATAAGAGATAGAGAAAACTTCTGACATAGAGATCAGCAGGGGGCAGAAGGAGTGCCCTCCGGCTAGTCTTTAGCCAGAGGTTATGTAGCTACTCAGTTCAGTTCAGTCGCTCAGTCGTGTCCGACTCTGTGACCCCATGAATCACAGCACGCCAGGCCTCCCTGTCCATCAACAACTCCTGGAGTTCACTCAGACTTGCGTCCATCGAGTCAGTGATGCCATCCAGCCATCTCATCCTCTGTCGTCCCCTTCTTCTCCTGCCCCCAATCCCTCCCAGCATCAAAGTCTTTTCCAATGAGTCAACTCTTCCCATGAGGTGGCCAAAGTTTCAGCTTTAGCATCATTCCTTCCAAAGAAATCCCAGGCCTGATCTCCTTCAGCATAGACTGGTTGGACTTCTTGCAGTCCAAGGGACTCTCAAGAGTCTTCTCCAACACCACAGTTCAAAAGCATCAATTCTTCGGCGCTCAGCCTTCTTCACAGTCCAGCTCTCATATCCATACATGACCACAGGAAAAACCATAGCCTTGACTAGATGGACCTTAGTTGGCAAAGTAATGTCTCTGCTTTTTAATATGCCATCTAGGTTGGTTATAACTTTTCTTCCAAGGAATAAGCGTCTTTTAATTTCATGGCTGCAATCACCATCTGCAGTGATTTTGGAGCCCCCCAAATAAAGTCTGACACTGTTTCCACTGTTTCCCCATCTGTTTGCCATGAAGTGATGGGACCAGATGCCATGATCTTCGTTTTCTGAATGTTGAGTTTAAAGCCAACTTTTTCACTCTCCTCTTTTACCTTCATCAAGAGGCTTTTTAGTTCCTCTTCACTTTCTGCCATAAAGGTGATGTCATCTGCATATCTGAGGTGATTGATATTTCTCCCGGCAATCTTGATTCCAGCTTGTGTTTCTTCCAGTTCAGCGTTTCTCATGATGTGCTCTGCATATAAGTTAAATAAGCGGGGTGACAATATACAGCCTTGACGTACTCCTTTTCCTATTTGGAACCAGTCTGTTGTTTC